>JASCZW010009461.1:0-42238 GCA_034211315.2 Aedes japonicus | reverse complement strand
CGCCACACCTGCTTTACCACCAGCTGAAGAAGGTGCTCAGAAATGAAGAATTATCGAAAGGTGTTTCGGTTTCAAAACGAACACCGAACAGCAGAAAAAAATAAACAACACCGACAATGATTATCAGCCCCGAACGGCTTGGTTCCAGGAAAAATGCTTTTTCGACCGGATCGATTCCGACCAGGCGCTATGGTCAATTTGATTTAACACAACAAAGTCAGCGGTGCACGGCCGCCGGGCGCGTGCATCAAAATTCGATCCTGCAGGACCAGGAAGCCGCGAGCTGAGCAGCTGACGGGTTTATTGAGTGCGGGTTCCACCGCCGGAAGCAGGAAAGCGACGTATCTGCTTCGGTATCACTCATTCAATATCGGAAATCAAAATTAAGTCAAATCTGAATGAATGAACCTTTCACATCAATGTGGCTGTGTGTAAACAAAGCGTTACTTATTCTCTAGCCACTCCAGACCGAGGAATTTGTGGGCGGCTACTTCTGATTCAACGACGGCTGCTTGACCCCTGGTGCGTTATCGCGTAAGACCCAGAAACTTTAACATCGCATCAATGTGGAGGTGCATCAACGATGTCGAATATACGATACGCAATTAGTAATGTTGACCGTTCCCAAATTTACAAATAGACGGAATAAAGTACATGACAAAATGACGTTCATAAAGGAATTATTACGGAACGAAATTGCGACACACAAATGTTCGACCAATTCATGCGTTACACAATCGTCTTCAAGCTTGGGGGTAAAATAAAACATGCCAGCGAATATTAGTCCCTTGTGCGTTTTACTCAATTTCACTTTCGCTTCCTTAGGATGTCTATTTAGTCCGTTTGATGCCACCTAGATTGGGCGTCGCGTCAAAAGCATGTTATGCCCCTTTAGAATTTCATGTATTTACTTTCAACTGCACCAGTTTAAAAACAACGGCTTATTGCGCTGTTGTGGTCATATTCGAACGAAATATTAAGTCATGTATACTTGAGAAAAATAAACATTAGTAACGCACAAAATGAAAATGTTGTGCGATCAATTTCTCTCATGCAGCTTCTTTATGGTCAAAAGATGAGTCATTACTTCGATTCTATTAATACAACTAACATCTCGGAATTGCAGATCAAGAGAGCGTATGTTGGTGTTGCTTGGGCATACCGTGAGCGAGCTAATCGCATTTCCTTGAAATTTGCTTCTCACATCCATGATCGAAGTTCGCTCCTGTTATGTGCTAACAGTCAACGTAACGGTTTAGAGGCATCTTCAGCGGAGGTCTATATCTTCAGTAACAATAACTTGAGTTGCATCAAACGAAACTTGAATAGATACCAGCTAAAACAGACCAACTTACGCGTTTCTCGCAATTGTATGTGACTTCTTGTTGTTAAACCGCCAACATCTGTCGTCCTGTCAATATTTGAACATCGGAGATCAGAAGCTTTTTCAGAAGATCGGAGATTTTCACAATGTTTTTTGCCAATTCATTTTTACTGCCAATACTGCTTCGCTGGCAGACAACGAGGAATACTTTCTCTTTCGTCTGGCTGCAGAGTGAAATAATGTATGAATGCATGCATTTCATTAAAACGCTAATCATGACCAATCCATCAATAAACCGATTGTTCACTTTGAAAACATCATTACATAAGAAATCCACCGCATGATTTGGACCACCAGTTGATGGTGCTCTTAGCAGAAAATAAAAATAGATTTCGTTCCGATAAGCGTGATTTCGTTCCAGATAGCGTAAACTCAAGTGCCACGAAATTTTTAGCTGTATTTTTGTTTGTTCTGTTTCTGTCGGAAGGTGCGTCCGGTCTTGTATCAATCCCAGTCAGCGCCCTTAGGATTATTCTGAGACGAAACATTTTTTGCTGGCCCCTGAAAAAGGACCGTTATTAGGTTTAAGGGAACAGCCACCGCCACCATCTCATTCCGTCTTGAAGCGAGTTTGAAGATTGTATTCAAAAAAAAATACAACAGACAAAGTATCACCACAAAATTTACATTTCTGAGTCAAGGATGTTTAAGAAGACTCTCAGGGAATAAAAAAAGCGCATACTAGCTATTTTTTGCAATGCATGGTTTATTCAACCTTTTCTCCTAAGGCTAGATGCCCGCACCTTGGACGTAGCGCTACCCATCAAATCCTAACGCCGTCGTTATTACACGCTTTCATCCACTTTTTCGTCAAATCCTTATCGTTTTTGAAAGACCTTTTCCAGTTTTCCGGAGCTTGCCTTTCATGATCGCTCAGAACTTTTCTATCGGGTGGGGTTCTGGAGAGTTTGGCGTTTCGACACCAAAAACTTCATTCCACTCCATCCACCGGTTTCGCGTGATTACATGCAGTAGCCAGATCGGCCAAAGCCGAGTGATCACCTGCGTCTCGCGTAAGCCAATGAAAGGCAGCAAGCGCTCTGGAAGCATTCTTCTTCTATATATTTGGCCGTTGAATGGTGCCGGTCGATATGTACGGTTTGCCGAATTTGCCACTGCAAATAATTCTTGGCTGAGTTGTCAATCCTCTTCTTCCGGAACTTTCCCAGAACAACCAAGCGGGACTTGCCGACGAAAAACTCCAGGCCCGAAATGCTGCCGGCGTCCGATTGTCATGTACGCTTCGTCATCCCGTTGCGATGCCATTTTCGGCTGCACCAGCCACTTGCGGGACAGCTTCCCTTGGCGTGGGATTTGGTTGCCGAACCCTGTTTAATGGGTTCAGGTTGGGTGCCTTCCCTTACGCTTGAAAGCATGAAACCCGACCCGCATCGTTGTGCTCCTGGACGAGACCAAACAGAAGCATTGAGCTTCTTGTGTCGCGTCCCGAAGCAAGATCGGTTTCGGATTGCGCTTAAAGTAGACCCGACTTTACAGCGCAATCGAATCGACGGTCGTCCTTGCCTTACCTTTGGTGCCAGCTCGCCGCTGAGTCATCTGGCTACCTCTCTTTGAACGGTGCCACCGAATGGGACCCGGTCGGATTGTCGGTTTCGACTGTTTCGCGATCCACCTTTCGAACTGCCCTGGATTTTCCACGACCGGACCCATATTTTTTCGTCGAAGTTCTTAAAAGCCAGATTGTGACGAAATTACGGACATTTAAAAGATTAGACTCTAAACTACTCAAAATTTCATCAATTTTTACCTATGCCATAAAAAGTTAAACGTGAACGAAACTGTTGCATTGTTTTCGAGTAAAATCTTTAACATCGGCCGTGCAAAGTGGCGGGATGCCAAATCTGCCGGAATTGGCATCTCGCTTCCGTGATACCACAAGAGGCGCAGCAGGTGCTTCTGGAGGCAGTCGTCTCGAAAGATTTGCCCACTAGTGGTACTCCTCGCGATGTATGGTTGGCCCATCGCTCCGTACCCACAGGAAACCTGTCAAACCAAGAACTATTTGGCGAATTCATCTATATTCTTCTTCCTTACCTCCTCGGGAACAGCCAACCGTGATATGACAACGTAAAACTGCTGCCCTGGCAATTGCTTTGTGTCCACCTTGATGTAAATCTCGTCGTCCATCACGGCGCACCTCTTGGTGCAGGCTCCTGCTTTGCGGTTCGGTTACCGTTTGTCATTTCGTGCCTTTCTTTCATGTCAGGTAGTCTTCATCACTGTGACTAAATCTTAGATCTATTGTGACATAACCCCAACGCGTTTCCGTTCGATATTGTCGGCATGACGCATCACTGTTGATGAGTAGTGATCGCGCAATGTTTGACTTAAAGCAAGGCGTTGTGCCAGGGCGGTATAACACCGAACACGGAAATTAATACTGTGCGCCGTGCTGGGAGTTTGTTCTCAGATCTCAGAAGGGTTCTAGTAATAGCCATTTGCTGAAAAAATATATTTTTGTCGGGTGCCGGACGGTGACGCCAACAAGTGTTCCGAGGCTCCGCGATCCGTGTCACAAAGTCGTCATGAACCATCTTGAAGCTTTTCTATCCAGCTTCAAGTGATATGGGCTCAGACAGTGACCAGTTATAAAGCCTGTATGCCAAAGGTTTTATCCGTTTGTGAGATCAAGTTAATTTGCGAGTCATTGAAATGTAGAATTGAAAGAAGTGAAATGAACCGCTTTGCACTGCTAATGCCTATCGCAAGTGTTGTGTCAGCTTGCCCTCCACTTTCAAGAACTTCCGAGAGCTTTTCATCGTCCATTCTAAGCGAAGAAGCAGAGAAACCACACAAAGGGTTCCGGTCCTACGAACTGATGAGACGATCGAGTCTTGCTAGTTCCTCAGCTCCCTCACGTTTCCCACCAATTCCACAATGGTCAGGAACCCGGTACAAGTCGACACGATTGCTGCAAGGCCACTTTCGAAGTGGTTTAACACATTTTCCAAACATGCTTGGAGTTGCATGTTTGCTGACTTTAAAGCATTTAAGAGCTGCTTGACTGCCCGACATAATACATATATTTGAATATTTATAGTTTTATACGTAAGCATATAACACGAACATTCCAGAATATCTTGAATTTCAGCTTGGAATACTAGTTGTGCCACTTACCGCCAAGAGAATTGATATGTTAGTCCCTGGGCCAGTTACACCACGAATCCCGTCCAGGATGAATAACTTGATACGCGCACAGTCAAAGTTGTATTTTTGGATGAAGAATCTTCGTTGTTCATAACAAAATGATTAAATCCGACAATATTTAGACTGCTAAGATGTCCTATTAGATAACCATCGAAAAGGTTCACAAACCTTCTGATCCTTTAGAGCGCACTCTTCAGCTTCTAATTGTATGTATTTATGCAATAGTAGCATGCAAGCCAATGCATCCAGTGCTTTTGTTGGCGTACTTCTCCATTGCACCAGTAATTGAACTCAAGGGTGTTCCGATCAAAATTTGGTCAAACAATAGTGTCGTGAGTCGATCTAAGAATTCTATAAGACAAATTATTTTTCGTTTTCAAGTTCAGTTAATACAGAATACAGGAGATAAATTCAGCTAAGCTTCCCTTTAACCGATGTGAATTGCCGGGTCTTCCTGTTAACACCTGGCATAAGATTGTGTACAGTCTCTTTGTCCACTTTCTTCGTCATAAAACGTCAGTTTGCCTTGAACTTTCTCGTTCACAACAGCTTTTGAGTCTTCTTAAGGTTCCGCTTGACGTTGCCCAAGATTGTTCGATTGAGCAGAGCTCTGGTGTGCTGGGAGGGTTCTTGTCCTTGGGCACCACTTGAACGTTTCAAGCAGCATACCACTCCATGGCCTATTTTTCTGTAACGGCAAGATGTCAAATCCGGCCAAAATAGAACGGAACAATTGTGTCGCTTCAGGAAAGGCAGTAGACGTTTCTGAAGCACTCGCTCAGATATAAATTTCTGGTTGACGGTTTCAGTTGCAATTTAAACGTTGCTCTTCAAGCCAGAGGTACAGATGGCGTGCCATTCCAAATATTTCTTCGCGAACTTTGACAGTTTAATGTGCTTGAAAATATGTGCCACCTTTCCCCGTCCGGTTGCCGTATAAAATGTCTGTCCAGGAAGCTGTTTGAAGTGTGCCTTGAAGTAAGTTTGTTTATCGTCGAGATTTGGAGTCACCGCTCTCTTGTAAGTCCAGCTCGTTTTTTAGCTCTATCCACGGTTGAAGGCGCCACTGCCAGCTTCTTTGCGACATCTCGGACGGAGAAGTTCCGCTCGAAACAGCGGGCAACTCTTTTTGTCGTCGATGTGGCCTCCGGCTTTCGATTTTCCCCCGATCCAGCTTTCCTGGCTGTCGACAAACGTTTACCGAACATTCTTAATACGTTGGTAACAATTGATTTAGCCACATTCAATAATTTCCCCAACATGGCGTGAGTTGTTTGGATTTTCGCCATGCACGTGCAAAATTTTTGAGGCGTTGCTTCTCTTCCTTCGACGACATTTTGATAGCTGAAGAGCTAATCTCAAAATCAAAATAGAAGGCAAGGTGCTATATACACACATCTTCAAAATGAGGTTGTACAAAATGTGTAATGCACGATGAAAGGAAATGCGTCAAGTTTAAGTCGACCAAATTTTGATCGAAACACTAGCTAGCCTTTGAAGTTTTTCTAACCTTCTCTGTAAAACAATTCCTTTCGTTTTTGACCACCAGACCAATGCAGCATAGGTAATCTTGGGTTTCACAATTTCCAAATAAATCCGAAGGATCATTTCCTGACCTTGTAGATGTGGAGACCGACGACGTTTTTATTTCGACAAACTAGATGGAAATCTCCGCCTTCTTTACCACATCACGGAAGGTTCGGTCGTCGCTTGAACAGATTCAACACCTTCCATGCCTTCAGCAGACCAGCTGTCTTCGTTCTCGACGCGGCAGTCATCTGGATCTGCACGAATGACTTCACCTCCCGGGACACCGTCGAATGATGGAATCCCAGGGTGTTTCCTATCCGATCCGCGATCTGATTTTGTTCCGATGCCATCTCGATAACCTCTTGACAGATTGTGATAAAATGTTGCCAAACGCCGCTTTTTCAAGTACGGTCTCTAGGGTAGTATTTTCAGAGAATGGCAAGATAACGAACATGAGCAGGAAAAAATTGATCCAATGAATCACTTAGAACAGGAGTCTAGAGTATCATTGTCTCACTAGATTTCGCATCTGATGTTTGATCGACTGACGATTTTTCTAAAATGTTCCTCATCACAATTCTGGAACCTCCGAACGAATCCCACAAAAAATCGTTAGCGTGCTGGAAGTCAACGTTTCACAACCGCCTTAACCCTGAAATAAGAGTAGTAGTTATTACGAAATAGCAACCTTATAACAGGAAAAATCTCGGGCTAGATCAATTTGTTGGCACCACCCCCTACGGTGGGCACCCAACATGATAAACGCCCTGCGAGAAGTTCAATTTCATGTTCCGCTTTCGGCTGCAGATTAATCAAACCTTAGTTTGTCGAGCTCGTTTGTTTGGTCGCACCACTTTGGGTTGACGACCGCTGCTGCCGAGATCTCTTCCGAAACACTCCGGTAAAAGTTCGTTCCACGGCGGCGCCCATGTGCGGCATGGCGGCCTAGGTGCGTATACATGTCAAACACCAGCAGCGCGGTGTCACATGTGGTGCCCCCTCAACCGGTATCTATCGGCTCACGAAAATCTCTCTTACTGAGGTTGTGATGTTCTGTTTATAATTAAAAGTGGAAATAATTAGTGTTAGGTGTGAAGTGAAAAAAGAGCATCGGCACAACAGTGGGGTGTACTGCTTCGAAAGGGGGAGGATGGTAAAATATATGGCTTTCGGATGACGACCAGTGAGGAGATTAGAGTCTGATGCGAAAGCGAAAGTGCCGAGCAGGTGGCGAAAAGCGCTGGATTATAAATTGGAGATTAATGCTTGGGTGCGAGGTTTTCCCGGAGGTATACAAAGAGCAATTCAAGCCGAGCGCTTTATATGCTAGATGACGAAGATGACAGGTGGTAAAATGGCGCCCAGTACGCGCGCGACTTGTATGTGACAGCACAAAATTAGCGGTGAGATTTTGAGCAATTCGTGAATGAATTAGCTCTGTCTTTACGTAAACCGATGCCTGCGCAAGCTACGGTGGGTGGCGTTCGTTCTGAGAATGCGAGCGCTTATTTTTCTTCGGATCACCCCTCTGGTACAATCGAATCAAAACAAAGGAATAGTAGGCAGAGCTACGCATTTTTGCATGTCGCTCAAAGACAGTTTCGAACGAAAATATTTTGATCTAGCAAGTCAAGCAGACTGGCCAAGGAAAGCAACCAAAATAGGGAATCGGGCTTAATCCTTTGTTTGCATTGTTTGCTGGCTGCTCTAGAAGAAATCTTTCCACACTCGGAACGGAAACGCGTGGTTAATTATAGGCCCTCGGCATACCAACGCACCGTCCTCGCACCTATTCGGTATGTTTTCGTTCGGAAATTCGATCACAAAACGGTGTGCATAGGGAGAGAGAGACAGAAGATGCCTACATGCCCAATTGGTTTGTGGAGATCAACGCCAGACTTGATTATCGCCACTAAGCTTCATTCCGATGCAGTTGGGAAACGTTCGATTTCACCGGTTCGAAACCGACACTCGTCCAAGTGTGCGCTGCTTCGATTAGCGCCATTCTGCATGCGGTGGATGCCGCGCGCCGTTTGTCACTCTACCCAACCTCGTTCGCATTCCCGGGTGCTGCCGCCGCCAGTGTACCTAGTCCTAAATTTACATGGTGATGGATTGGATTAAATCGTGAGATTGAAATTTGTTACTTTTATTGGTCCACATTTTTTTCTTCTGTCGCACCTCTCGCGTCGGCTAGCGGTGATTGGGCTAAAAATATACACTTCTAGTGTCTTTCTGAACGCCAAGGTGTAGGACTGTTGGGTTCCAATTCGAAGAGTGAAAGATTCACTCGACTCTTCAGATCAGGGATGCCAGATATTTTTTTTTTTAAATATCCGTGATGAAAATTTGAAATGTCTAGGAATGTCTATAAAAGTCTGTAATTTTTTTAAAATAAAATTAGACTTCTTTTTACGAAAAGGCGTAATAAGAGAGCGAGTTACGTCATTTTCGCTATATGTGTGATTATGTAAACATTTCTGCATGTATTTCTTGGATTGTTTGCAACCTCACACTATTGTTTCATATTTTTAAAGTGACACTGTTTCTATAGTTTTTTTTCCACTGTAACGTTCTTTCCAGTTTTGTATTTTAAAATGAAAATTTAGTTTCCATTGGGTAAATTCAACAGATTTTTTTTTTGGTTCAACAATAACCATTGAATTACAATAAATAACAGAGTCAATTCTACGTTACATGAAATATAAAGTTGAACTCCAACTTTTTATTTTTATTTTATTAGTAAAAAAACACTACAATGACACTAAAAGGATTTTCTTTGTGTAGATTAAGTCGAGGGCTGTCATTTTCGATTTATACATTTGTGGCTTACTATCATAAGAACTTTCCCACTCCATAAAATTCTCACGCTGATCGATTCAGTAGTTTTCGAGTTTATTTTTATATATAGAATTGGTTCATGTTTATATCGATAGATTCTCTGAACTATAGAAGCATTCTCGAAAACTTCGTGGATATACTGATAAACTTCTTGAATTTTTGTTTTACTTCTCAGCAAAACTTCGGGGAAATTTTCTTAATGATCAAATCTTCCAAACGAGGTGAGATTGAAAGTAAGGAATTGTTATTCCTGCATGAGTGTGTGTTCTTAAAGTATGATGCGAACGGTACGGCAGATGGTGTGTACCATGTTTTAATATGGTGTCATGAGTAATGAATATCATTATGGTCATATGAATTGTTTTTGTACAGACTGCTTCTTCGGTTAGTCACTGATTATCTTTTGAATTTCAGGGAAGCTCTCTCCTGATCTTCTGCAAGGCTCTTTGCTAAAATTCTGGGAAGTTCCGTCCTGAATTTCATTCCTAATGAACTTCTTGCCAGTCACTCCTTATTTTCTTCGAAATTCACATTTAGGAACCCTACCTTACCTTCCAGAAACATTTGGTAAGTTATTTCCTGAAAATAATTACTTTCTGAAATTCCGATAAGTCGCATTCTGAACTACGATAAAAATTTCTGCAAAACTTTGGGAAATTACTCTCCAGAATTTCTTGGAAAATCTTCTTAAAATTATTAATAGTTTCTTGCTGACCTTCTGAGAAGTTCTTTTATGAACTTCTAAGATGTTCTCTTCTGAACTTTTGGGGATTATTCTCCTGAACTTCGGGGAAGTTTGTTCCTGAATTTCTGAGAAATTCCTGCCGGAACTACTACAAAGGTTTCCCTATACTTCTGGAAAGTTTCCGCCTGATTGTATCTTCTTGGATTTCGAGAAGTTCTCATTCTGAGATGCTGGAATGTTCAATTCGAAACTTTATGGAAGCTCTTTAGCACTTCTGGGTAGCTCCAACTAAACTTTTTGTCTCTTCGGAACTTCTGTGGAGTTCTTCACTGAAATTTTTGAAAAAATTCTTTTTGATCCTACATGTAGTGCCCTCTCTGGTAAGTTTCTTCCTGAATTCGGGGAAGTTTTTTCTTTCCAAACTTCTGATTGGTCCCATCCTGAACTGCGAGGAAAATTTTATGGAAACTTTGGGAAAGCCGTGTCCAAAATTTCTAGGAAAATTCCCCAAAATTTGTTCTTGAAGTTTCTTCCTGAACTTTGGGAAGTTTTCTCCAGAACATTGGGTAAGTTTGTTGCGTGTCTATTGGGAAATTCGTGCTCAAATTATAAAGAAGCTTCTCCAATGCTCCTGGAAAGTTTCATTCTGTTATCTCTAAAGAATTGTGAGAAATCCTTATTCTGAAATTTTGAAGTGTTCTACCCTGAGCTAACGGAAAAGCTGCTTACCATCTCTGGGAAGTTTCAACTAACCTTTTGACAAATTTCTACCGGAACTTCTGAAAAGTTATTTCCTGAACTATAGAGTGGTTCTTTCCTCAACTTCTATGACGCATCGTCCTGGGGATTTTTTTCCTGATTTTTGAGAAATTATAGGTAGTGCCCTCCTGGTAAGTTCCCGTCTGAAATTTGGGGAAGTTTTTTTTTCTAAACTTCTGGGAAGTTCAATCTTGAATTTCTGGGAAGAACTCCAAAACCTCTGAAAAGTTCCAAACATCAAAGAAGTCCCCTTCCCTACAGTTCTTCCTGAAGCTCTGATAAGTCCTCTCCTGATTCTTGGAGAAGTTCTGTCCTGAAATTCAGATAAGTATGATCTTGAGCTTCGGTAATGTTTGGTCCTAAGTTTTTGAAGGTTCTTCTTGCTTGAACTGCTTGCTCCCAATAGTTCTGAGAAGTTTCTGCCTGACCACCGGAAAAGTTTTTTTTCTTCGAAGAAGCCTCTTTCTGAACTTCTAGAAATTATCTTCCTTAACCTCTGGGAAGTCTACTTCTAAACTTTCGAAGATGTGTCTAATGCAGGTTGTTCCTTTCTATACTTCTAGGAATCTAGGACTAATTTAGAGGTATATTTCGTAATCCCTAGTTCAAACGTACTGAAATGATGCATTTAGTAGTACTTGGGGAAAAAAATCAGAGTTTTAAGATTTATTTCAATAGCTCATAACTTTTTCTGTTGTTCTATCCCCGAGTGGCAACCGACTGGGATTTAAAGCATATGTTAGGATCACAAAAGTAATAGTATTCAAACGAGAACATAAAATTTACTTTTTATTATTCCGACCCAAGGCGTATTGTTGGTCGAAATAACTCGAGCTCCTAGTCAATATCCTACCACGTTTACTAAGCATTAGTTTGCTGGCTTCAGGCAAAACGCCTCTGGCGAAGCCCATGTTAATTTTAATCGGTTTGTTTTGTTTCTAATAGAATTAGACATGTTTGAAAATTTGATATATCCTTCTTATCAACATACAATCAATAGGAGTGGACAGCAAGTTCTGCTAAAACCAAAGATGTGAGGAGAAGGTTTTGATATGTCCGTAAGAGCACGGCAGGTTGTGAAATTGAATCGAAGTAGTTGAAATTGAGCGTTTGAAAGGCGGCATCCGATCAAGCAGACAATCTCTTGCGTAGCTAGGCACAGTGCGTGGTAGGTAAGGAGGAAAAGAACCCGAGACAACTATAAACTTATAACAGGGTGGCCACAGACTCGGGAAAATCGGGAAAAATGCGGGAATCCAAAATCATCGGGGAATATGCGGGGCAAATGCGGGAATTTCAAAAGTCATCGGGAATTTTTGTCATATGGAAGGAACCATACTCACACCTTTTTCAAATGATTTGAGCAGCGTTTTTGTCATTTACTCGGTCCACCGATCTCATTGTTCAGCCTGTTCAAAACGTACCGCTTAGAGCATCTTCAGCGGTGGTCTATTTTTACATCTTTATAGTTGATTTGCATCAGCAAACTTAAAAAAGAACCAGCTAAAACAGACCAATTTTGCGTTACCCGCACCGGTGTAGTATCTCTTGTTGTTAAACCCACCTACACCTATCATCTTGTCAATCTTACAATATCCAGAGATCAGAAGTTTTGTTTTTTTCAGAGACCGAGGATTTTTCGCAAACTTTTTACCAACGCCAACCTATGACAAGAAGCTCTTTCTGCGACGTTTCAACATGCCAAGGGATATGATCGTAGACATTATGCGACAACTACAGTCAACTGATGACTTTTTCCAGCTGTTGCGATGCAGCTGAATATGTTGGACTTAGTGATACATAGGTGCACTGCAGCCTAACGGATGTTGGTGTATGTCCTCAGCTAGTTCTCTCGACGAAAACTAGGGGGTTGGTGACTCTGAGGATTTTTTTCTAATCTGTCCTTAAGACTTACGGCCCGCAGTATTTGCGCCCCCAATATCGGAAAAGGTTAAGAAACTGATGGACAAAAATTATCTCCCAAAAGTTCGAAAAAAATCTGGTGAATTCAGTGCACTTAGAAACTCAGGGAACTTATCAGAAGCTCGGTATACTTTTTAGATTTGACTTAGACTTTCCCAAGGTTTAGCTATTCTCCCTGATGTCAAAGGAACATACCATAAAATCAAGGAGCTTTCCAGAAATTCAGGGTTCTTCCTAGAAGTTCAGACGACTTTCCTGAAATTCAGATTGTTTCCTAGAAATTCAGGGAATTGTCCTCAAATTCAAGGAGCATACCACGAGTTCAGGGAGTTTCCACGAAGGAGTTTCCAAAAGTAAAGGGTTCCAAAAGTAAAGAAGTTCAGGTAACTATCCAGAAATTCAGGGGGCTTCCAGAAGTTTAGTAAACTTATCAGATTATTTTGGGTATTTTTCAAGAGGTCATAGAACTACTCAAGATGTTTAGAGAACTTCCCAAAAAATCAAGGAACTTTCCAGAAAATTAGAGATCTTCCAATAGAGAACAGTCAAGAAATTTATGAAGCTTTTCAACAGTTTGCGGATCTTCCTAGAGGTTTAGTGAACTTCTTAGCATTTCATGAAACATGCTAGACATATACAGAACTTCTTAGAAGTTCAGCGAACATGTAGGTGTTCAAGAAACTTCCTTGAAGTTCAGGGCTTCTCATGAATTCAAAAAACTTCTCAGAACTTCAGGAAATGCTCACAAAGATCATGGAACACCACCAAAGATCAGGAAATTTTCCAAAAGGTCAGCAAACATCTCAGACGTTCAGAGAACGTCTCAGAAATTCAGAAAATTTCTCAGAAGTTCAGGGAACTTTCCAGAAGCTCGAAAAAACTCCCGGATGCTCTAGTTCTCTCTAGTAGAAGCTCTCTAATTCAGCAATTCAGGAAATTTCTCAATAGTCCTGCGATGTTCCAAGAGTTTCAGAAAACTTCTCCCAAGATCGGGGAACTTTCCAGAATTTCAGAAAACGTCTTAGATAAACAGGAAACTGGATTTTTTGAGCATTCGAAAAGTTTAGGAAACATTCAAAGGATTTTTCCATAAGTTCCATAAGGGAGCTTCCTAGAACTTCAGGGATCTTTTCAGGTGATCGAGATACTTCCCAATCGTTCCGAAAACATCCCAAAAGTTCAGGGTATTTAAGTTTTAAGAAGAACATGAACTTCTTACTACTCGATAATTTTTCGAACCCAACCATAACGAGAATAAAGAACCAACTACTTTTTAATCAATTTCATAGAATTTCCACCTATTCACAATCTTGGAGATCATAAAAAATTCTTGTACGGTTTAACAACATCTCGGTAATACTAACTATCCCACAGAAATTCCACGGCTTCCAAGATTTTTTTCAATTTCTCGTAAGTTATTTAAATATGTGTGATATTCAGCATTTTATCACAGAATATGTACCTGCTGGAAGTTAAAACAACTTCTGGGAAGCGAAATCTGATTTTCTAAGTTCCCGTCATTTCCAGAAAGTTGTTCCTATTCCATGGATGATCAGCAAACGTTTTGGAAGTTCATCCAAGTTTCCAGAAACGTTAATAATGTTTCGGCAATTCAATGAACTTCTCTAAAGTTCCACCATTTCTCTTCTCGAAAGACAGCGAGTAAACTTCATGAGTATCTGGAAACTTCCAATTATTTTATTCAACTGCTGAGAAGTTTAATCAACTTCTGGCATGTTCATTATAGATATTTCCACCCAATCTTTATAGATATTCCGAAGTTCATTAAATTCAATTTTTAAAGAGTGCGTTCAGTAAGAAACTTAGAAGCTTATATAATTTCTGAAATGATGCAAAATAGATCCGGTATAAAACAAAATTTACAAACACCAGCGATGCAGCGATGTTTTTGCTTTTGGTCTAAACAAATGAATCCAAACCACGATTTGAACCACCGTTGAAGATGCCTTTAGAAGATCTGGCTACACGGCTGTAACAGGTGAGGCCAGAAATGAACTTATCTTTCATGTGGTGGCGAATGTGTTTGAAGTTTGGCGAATTGCGTTTGTAAGGGTGTTAACACATGGTGAAAGAAGAATTTAGGCAGCTGCACGGAAACAAATCTTATTAAACATCTTATTTTATGAATTCATGACTCTTATTCATGGTTTCATTATAGAAATGACATAGTCAAGTCATGAACTTAGGAAGTCTTGTTTTGCTTCGAATCTAAAGGTGTGTAATCAGCTTCATTAGTCAAGAGTCTTTACAAGAATAACTACAGCGTAGGAAGTACATCCACCAAGTACTATTACAGCTCTTCACATCCACACTAGGTTCGAATCCTAACGATGGTCTTATTCTTTTGTTTACATTCAGAGTCGATAAAGTAGATTTGCCAGATTCATGAATAAAGTTTTCAGTATCAGGAATTCATCTCATGGTTTTGACCCGATGTATTCATGATTTTATTGCGGCGAGAAAATAGTTCATGATATCATGAATATTGTTCATGGTGTATATTCATAACACGAAAAAACAACATATTCATGAAATTATGAGCTGCTTTT
Organism: Aedes japonicus; assembly: GCA_034211315.2. Classification (NCBI taxonomy): domain Eukaryota; kingdom Metazoa; phylum Arthropoda; class Insecta; order Diptera; family Culicidae; genus Aedes; species Aedes japonicus. Next base: position 27,378 of record JASCZW010009461.1, on the reverse strand, counting down.
CTCGTTTAGAAGAACTCATTATTTCCCGTGTGTGCTCAATGTCGTCTGACGTTGTGTGCCGGATTCCAGAGAAAAGAAAATGGTTTGGACAAATTTTGGCTAGAACCAAGGAGCTACCAAATTTGACAAAATTGGTTGAAAATTACCTCATCCTGTCGCACAAAAAGGCCTATAATTCATCTTAACAATCGGGAAAATAAGGCAAAAATGCGGGAAAAATTCGGGAAAAATGCGGGAATTTTTATATTAAGATTGTGTGGCCACCCTGTAATAATCTCCTATATAATTTTAACAATATGTCAGATGGTAAAAGGCCAAATAACAAAACGTTGAATAGGCGGTTAAGTTTAGTTACCATAAAACTAATATAGTTTTGACTATACAGCAAAATGTTTATCATTATGCGGGTTGTATTTATGAGTTAGTTGATAGATAGAGTTGATTGCTTCTTGATTAAAATACTCAGCAACCCCTTTTTTACGGTAAATTTCTCAAACATGATTTGTGTTGTTGTGAACCTTGATTTTCGTTGTGACTTAATGGCAAAGAACCAATATTACCAACGCGTTGACAGTAATTTTTCGCATGGGATTGTACACGCGTGGGATTGAACACTACCATAAGTAGGAACTCCATGTTACCCTCAGAAAGGGCCTATACGATACTTATCTCCGGGCCCATTGTGTCTCCATGTGGCCCAACGCTATCGTTTCTTCAGAGATTTCTTTAAATGATACCTACAATATTTTAAAATATTTCAACAAACCTTCCTACCGTATCTACTATACTGTTCAAATCCTCGTACGTTTTAAATCCAAACTTCAGAGAATACCTTTATCTAAAATTTAAATAAAATATTCAAATGTCTGTAAAAGTCGATAAAAGAGTCTGCAACAAAAATAAGACATGTCTGTGAATATGGCATCCCTGCTTCAGATTGCTTCACGGCAATGTTTGTCACAAAACCAACTAACTACGTCGTTATTGTAAATTGTTGCTCTGTGTTGCATTTGGGAACGGGAGAAAATTTAACTCCCCGGAAATGGCATTACAGGCGCTGGAAATTTAAACAAATCATCATTTCAACTATCGATTCCGTTTGATTTAACTTTCCAATTTTAAAACAAATGAACGCTCCCAAGCCGTTGCCTTTTGGGCCAGTTACGGATCTCGCAACCGCAGCACATCTGCTCCAAAGGACATACTGCACACAAAGAAAAGGTGCCAGCCCGGTGCTAAGAACCGTGAGCACGGCATTTTTCATGCATCATGGCCTTTTTATTTTTAAATCTCTCTTCCCTTCGGTGAGCGGATTGCGGTATCCGCTTAAGTAAAGCGGCGACGAATGTACATCTGCGTTGTCTCGTTGCTGGAGTACATTCTTACCTCACAGGTTTTTTTTCACACACACACTCACACAAACACACTCGCACTCAAAACACTCCATCATGGTATGCACTATTGACGGTATTTTTTTTTCTTCCTTTATTTATTCGACGTTTCAGCACTTGAATCTTCGCACGGGAAGATAAAAATATATCGGCTAAATCCTGGTTTCACCCGTCTGGCCAACCCGTTCCGCTTCGGATCGCCACTCCTCTCGATCGGGTGTCAATAAAAGCACCAGCTTGTTTAATTTACACCATAAAAATCGAACGTGTAAAAACAAAAATATTTTGATTGCAAACGGAAATTACTGGCGCATTGCTGCGTTGCGGTAGTTTGAACACAGATATTCGTTAAAAAATATTTCGTTTTTCCCTGCTGCTTTTTTATTATACAAATTTTATTACATTTTCCCGTCCATTTGATCATCGGTTGCGAACACACCAGCATTGAATACGGGGGCTTCTGGCCTGGCCCATCCATCTGCGTGCGTGTGTGCATACGAGCGCATTTCACGCGTGATTGAAAGCCGCTCCAAAATGGTGCGTATCGTGTGCTTCATATAAAATTCCCATCATAAATCGATCAACCAATTCGAAGCGCGTAGATTTTTGCTCCACTCTGGGCCAGTTGCAGCGCCCGAACTTCACCCGTTCGTGCATTATTTTTCCACTCGACCCGTTTGCACCTATCAGGCCGCTTTCAAAACAAATCGCTTTTTTATAAATAAATCGAACTCGCTTCCACACCACGCGTCTCGAGTCGAATTCCGTCCGTGTTCCTAATCAGCACCGTTTGCTAGGAATTGGTTCACGTTCTCATGCGTTATTAGTGATTATACACTCTCGTACTGTCATTTGTAGCTTTTTCCGTCGATTATCAGTTAACTAACCCAACGTTTTTTTTTCTTCCTATCTCTCGGTCTCATTACAGAGCTGCAAGGTATGCCACAAGCAGTTTGCCAACGTGTACCGTCTACAGCGTCACATGATCTCCCACGACGAATCGACGCTGCTGCGTAAATTCAAATGTACCGACTGTGATAAGGCGTTCAAATTCAAGCACCACCTGAAGGAACACGTGCGCATCCATTCGGGTGAGAAGCCATTCGGTTGCACCAATTGCGGCAAACGATTCTCCCATTCCGGTTCCTACTCAAGCCACATGACATCGAAGAAATGCATTAGCATGGGACTGAAACTGAACAACAACAATGCCACCGTGGCAAACAACAACAACAACAGCAGCCCTCCTGGAAGTGGAAAATCCGACAAAAGTGGTCGGCGATCTGGGACGTATCTTCCCGGCGGAAGCCCAGCAGCGGCCGGACTGTCCAACGGACAGCTGCCCAATGGCCAAAATGTTCCCAACGGTTCCAATTCCAATGCATTTTTCCCAATGATTCATCCGCCAAACTACGAAACGGCTGCCCTTCTTGCCTCCTTCAATCATTTCTATCCCATTTCCGCTCTGAATCCGAGCAGTCCCGCCTTCAGCCCTTACAGTATACAACGTTTACTCGAATTGTCGGCAGCTGCTGGCTCAGCTCCCGGTGCCGAATCCATGGAGTCCCTGATTCTCAAAACACAACACCAATTCAATGCTTCACTCAAGTCGGACATAAACAGACGATCCAAATCACCGAGCGTCCATTCCGATGTGGAAGACATGATCGAAGAGGTCGCCGAAGAAGAGGAACCGAAACTCGTAATGGACGTCGACGACGATGACGACGACGACGACGGCAGTCAGGATGAAGAGGATGATCCCGACAAGAAAGACATCAAAGTGGACGAAGATGACGATGAAAAGGAGCAAAAGATTCCAACCGAGCGGCATTCACGTCAGGCTTCGCCACTAGTGGCTGAACATCGTCATTCGGCGAGCGCAGAGGCCGCATCGGAGAATGACTATCGCAATATTTTCGATGATGTCAAACAAAAAATACTCGATGCAGCTCATCGTATGTCTGTCGGAGACCAAGTAGCACCGCGGCAACCAACACCGGTTAGCTCAATTGGTGGTGAACAGATTAAAATGGAACGCCCGGAGCCGATGTCATCTCCAGAACTCAACATCGATATCGATCACCGAAGTCCCAGTCCTGTACCAGTACCGACACCTGTACCTCAAATCAAACAGGAATACAAGGACGACGACGAGTCGTATAAAATCGAACATAAACCTCCCATTCTTCAGTGTCAACAGTGCCAAGCTACCTTCAACCATCAGGCGGAACTCATTCAGCACGAACAGGTCCTGTGCCAATCTCTGATGTTCCAGAAACAGATGGCGGCCGCTGCTGCGGCTGCAGCAGCTGCAAACAACTATTTGCCACTGAACAGCGGCAGCGAAGATGATACGGATTTCGACGGTTCCAAAATGTCTTCAGAACGTAGTGGAAAAGTTCGCGTACGAACTGCAATCTCCGAAGACCAACAAAACGAACTCAAAAAGTATTACGCCATGAACAATAAGCCAAATCGGGAAGAATTCCAGATGATTGCCAAACGCGTTGGGATGGAGGCTCGGGTTGTGCAAGTGTGGTTCCAGAACAATCGATCGCGAGAGAGAAAAATGGGAAACCTTCCCAACACTCGTGGCCCATTACCGACTGAAGGCACCGGACCTGCAATGTTCTCCTCGGCAGACGCTCCAACAACCAGTCAGTCTTCCGAGACCGACCAACCGCTAGATTTATCTGTCAAGAAATCCGATTCCATCCCTTCCAGCTCACCACGGTACGGAACCGCACCTCTCACCCAACCGGAAACCTCTACATTGCTGGACGAAGCTATGAATCTCAGTGTAAAGTCATCCCGTAGTTCGACCCCCTTCAAGGGATTCTATGCGTACAATCAATTCTCCACCGAAATGATGATCCGTCAAACACCCTCCCCGAACGAAGCGGCATCTCAACCACGCCATCAGCAAATACGCCCTCCAGTCGTCACCGGTTATCCACCTTTGGCTCCAGCAGCGGGTGGTTTCGTCGGAATGGATCGTCTTCTGCAGCAGTTTTCTCCAGAACTGGCACGACCACCACACCGAGCGGATAGCTTGAGTCCAGGTGCGGAAAAGCGGGCGTGGCGTGATTTAGAACAGTACGAAGCGGCCGTCAAACTGCACAGTCAATCACCGTACGACGAACAGAAACTATTACACATGCAATCGATGCTGAACGTTCCCAAACGGGTGCTCTACTCGACGGCCAACACCAGCAAGGAGCAACCGGACGCCGAAGGCCAGTACGTGTGCGATCAGTGCGATAAGGCCTTCAACAAGCACAGCTCGCTCCAGCGGCACAAATACGAACATTCAGGTAAGTGGAATATTTCACTTTTACAACTCATTCACTCTGGCCATCAGGCGGCGGCATCGTAGGAATAAAAAAATTGGAACACGGCCTCCGTGGCTATTTAGCGCGATAAGGGTTGACCCGGCCGAAGCGCGTTGTGCGATGCTGTTTTTCGCTAACGTTTTTCGACGTCATTCCCCTCGTGTTAGCGTTCGGTTGGTAAACACCGATTCAGTCCAGCCCTTTACTATGGACGCGTAGGGCAGAGTAGTTGTTTTTTTTTTGGTATGGTTTGGAATCTTATTTCATTTGACGAATCAATGATTTGTTGATTGGGTTTACATGTGATTATTTTCGGGACAGGTTATTGGATTGAAAGAACAAACATGAGATGATTGTGTCGTTGAACAAAACAACATTTTAATATGGCGTTGTTTGTAGTTCTGGCTTATTCGCACTGCACGTGATTTGATTAAGTTTTAATTTTCAATCTACTGGGTGTGTTGACAGCCAGCTCAATATGTTCATATGGAAAATGAAAAGAAAGATCTCTTTTTCTAGATCCAGGTATTTCACTAAAAAGCTCACACTCTCCAGGATTAATATTCATCTCGTTGAAAATTAACTGCTGAAAATTGGTGTGTTTTTTTGTGTGTTGTTGACAGAAATACACGATTTCATCAACAATTGCATCGTGCTATAAGAACTTCTCAGATTCAACGATTCAAGATTTAACTGCCGTTATACGCATAATTGTCCCATGTTCTATGGGATTCCCTTTGTACATGGGGCAGTTATGCTCATAACGGCAGTTAAAACTTTGCTGAGAGTCAGGTAACTAATAGATATTTTGCTTAGAAATTGGGCATTTTGATGTAGTTGATTGAATGCATACAGTCGTAATTTGCTGGTTGGGACCTTTTTAATGAGGCTGCTTTTAAGCTGAGTTAGGTCATGCTGGATTCAAAGGTAACTGGATGTCAAAATACCTCGTCGCATTGAAGTTGACAACCAAACTTCAATTGTTTCAGGGGGTGAGAATATGTGTTTTGGAATTTGATTCTTGACTATTGAAAAAAAAGATCTATTTTTCATTATGAAATCACACCTTAGGAAATATCCAAAATGATACATTGCGTCGCCTCCATTCGTTGTCGAGCAGCTTACTGAGCAGAAATGTTCGTCATGCGTCAACCTCCGATGACCACAACCAAACATACTAAATATTAAATAACATATAACGGGAAAGGGGGAGGGACTATCAGGGCACCCAAGTGAAACGATTTGGATAGGAAGCATGCCTGTTCTTAACATTTCGCGGAACGAAGGCGGGGTTATTCTGTCAATCGAGGGCTCGATTCTAGTGCTGTGGGTGTGAACTTGCTTTTGGAAGGAGATTCTCATCCCTATATTCGCAGGTTTCACGTAAGTTTCTCTGCTAACGGGCCCGCCCAAACCTTTTTGGCCCTGCATTCAGGAGCTTGATGATCACAAAGAACAATAGAATTCAGATGAAATGCTTTTTCAGAATCCTAGAGGGTTTGAGCTGTTTAGTGGAATACCTGTAACTAGAAATTAGAAGAAGAATTAGTATCTTCCATTTAATTCCAACTACCTTTGCTTATCTTCGACAGATACGCGTATTTCGTCTACAATGTCGAGTTATTAGTACGAGACACTGAAGAAGTCTGCACATTGTAGACGAAATACGCGTATCTGTCGAAGATAAGCAAAGGTAGTTGGAATTAAATGGAAGATACTAATTCTTCTTCTAATTTCTAGTTGCTTTTTCAGATTATTCCACTCCTATGGAAAGTTACATTGTTACAATATATAGAAGTATTACATCATCATCATCATCATTGGTTCTTGACTTCTAAACAAAAATATTTATTTAAATTTAAGTTTTCTTAAGCAAAAGTTAGAAATTAAAAACAAATATAAATGAAATCACACCTTAAAAAATATCCTAAATCGATAACCGAACCGAGCGACCGTAGAACTAGAAAAAAATCTTGCTTCGATGATGATTCTTCTGGATCCTCTAAAGCCGATAAGTTACCTGAAACATTTTCATCAAAATAGTCCTGCCACTCTTCTTGTACGCTAATTGAACTATCGAAACCGCGGAGTATTCCCTCGAAAATTCGACCATTGCTGTGTAACTGGCTAGTTCCGCATACCAAATTATCTTCTGAATCAACGACTTGGTCATTCAACCACCGATTGAAATCTTCTTCATTGGTCTGCGTTCCAATGAGCTTGCCGGCTGGATCTACAAGTGTTCTAGTGTCATCAGAAGCATCTTGAACCGTGTCTGGTGTTGATCCACGGTGGAATCCTGGAAACTCGTCAATTAACTTATTCCATCAGTTTCTGATGACAGATTTGCTTATTGCCTCCCACGAAGCTGCCAACCAATCCAAACCCAATTTTAACCGTTGATCGAACGACAAGTGTTCATCTTCCAGAACCAGCTCCTGCATTAGTTTTCTCTTATAGCTTCTCCTGATAACAGTTATAACGGCCTGGACCATCGGTTAACATTCGCTGGTTACGTTGGGTGAAACTTACTTGGATCAGTCCAACGTCACTCACACAAATCACATCCGTCATGGTGAGCCGAGCAGTTGTCCAGAGCTACCAGAGCTTCTGGCTCGAGGCCCTTTTCATGACAGAATTTTAGCAGAGCTAGTACAAATTCATTCTCGAATCACGTCCGAGACAAAACCCGAGTCATCCATGCTTTCTTATATGAATATTAGGAAACTGAGAAGTCTTTGTTCATCTCGAAGATTTTCCGATTTTCCGATTAACATCAGCTTGAGCTTGAGAGAGCCATCGAAATTTGAAAATTAGTGCAAGGTATGAAAGTGCATCTTGTCCTATTCAGTGTCCGGCATGAGGCTGATTTGTCATCCCACAAAACAACCATTTTAGAGGCAAAACTTCATCAAGCACTGATTCATCAGCATTAAATAACTGTGACGCATCAATACCCATTTCGAGCATTTTTGACGTAGGACTACGTATGACAATACTGCGAGACACGTTGCGAGTGGGAAAAGTTGGAGCGTCACGGAATATGGTCAGATTTTGAACGTAAACAACTCCGTCATTTCACAATCGATTTCCAAATGTTTTGTACCAATCGATCGAGACATTCACTACGCGTCGATCTCACTATTAAAAGTGTGTTTGAGTTTGAACATTTTAGTATTTAAACACTAATAAATGTGAAGCGCCGTCAAAACAAGAACCAACCAATCACGTACATCTGAACGGTTGTTTCCCAACACGGACGACAGCGTCATATACTATCCAGTTTGGGTGTGCATGTGTGTATATTCAACTACTATGCATTGTCATCATATTGGGCCTAGAAGGAGAAAAGCGACACTCACATCGTCACAATTCTACGTCTGACTGCATTGGTTTTCGAGGGGGTTTTTCTAGCCCTCGCTGGTTTATCTCCAGCCGTCGTCACTCAAATACCTTTTGGGTATTTCCGTAATTTGTCGGAGGTGAGATTCAAACTCGTGACTTTGGTGAGTGAGGTATGGATTTACACCACTAAGCCGTAGTCGCCCTTTAAACCGCACTCGATGTATTTCACCGTATTTCTGTCGGAAATCTCAGTTGGATTAGCGTGCGTGTCACACCGTTCGCCGTGACGTTACATCACAGACGCCTATCGACCCTTTTTTAGAGCCACACCACAATTTCATGGAGAGGGTCAATTTTCCAGAACAAATTAATTAATGAGCATGTGTTTGAAAAGTGCGGACTCGATGTGTTTGAGACCAGGACTCCTGCGCGATTAAAATGACTTTTTGCAAGGCTTTGACAGATAATCGCTTGTTCCAATCGATCAATGTCACACGTTTTCTAATACAGGCTCTTAAAAACTAATAACATTCATTACACATTGTTACGTAGTCCTACGAACGGGTGGATAGTCATGAAGCGGGTGGATAGTTCCGAGCTTAAAGATTCGCCCCTAATAACGAAACTCACACCAATACACCCTCAAGTATTGTGTCAAAAGAACATACCGAACCAAAACAACAACAAAGATTACCGAAAGATACCGAAAAGTGCAAGATCTATTGCAAGATGCAGACTGCAAAGTGTACTTCGGACCTACACACTTAGAAAATTTTACGGTATTCGGTAATTGTTTACCAAACTTTCAACAGCTGAACAGTTCGGTAATCCGATTTAACGGATTTCGGTAAAATTTGACAAGTTCCGGTAATTTTTTTACCGGAATACTGTAAAATTTCACCGAAATCCGGTATACCGGATTACCGAATGTTCAGCTGTTGAAAGTTCGGTAAAAAATTACCGAATACTGTAAAATTTTCTAAGTGTGTAGTGAACAAACAGTGAACAAATTTCAAATTGCTAGTTTCATATTGATTGTTGATAAAACCCCATTGCATTAGCACTGACTTAAACTAAGCATATGCTTCAAGATCAGCGGATGCTTTTTCCCCCGTAGCTATTGCGATTCTTGGACCATGGCATTCGTTGAATCGACGAAGCTAGAAACGTATGGTCAGAGTAACATCCGTATTTCTGGAATTATCTGGGCAGAGAATCTGCTTTCTCCCGCAAAATTTCCGCTGGAACAATGATGTTTGCTTCCCGCTGCTGCAAGATCCAAATGAGAAGAGCTTCCTCCATCGGCGGGAAACGCTGTTCTTTCAGCGTTCGACGATTCTTCAATGCATATTCTCTATGTGTTGTACTGCTAATTGGAGCTAGCTTACTCTTCCACCGACGGATGATGTTCCGATGCCATACTTTATGGCAATTTTCTCATTGGATTTTTCTCCAGATTCTGCTTCTTCGATGATCTTCAATTTTGCAGCCAGTGTTTGAGCGTCTCTATTTTCACGAGCTAAAAATAAAACCAATGTAAGAAAGCCCTGATATGCAATGAAAAAGTGTAATATACTATCAATTTAGTTTGAAATATAAATCAGTTGTGTAATTCTCTCCGGTTCTATTGCACACTTCAAAGTTAATATTAACCAAAACGAACAATTCGCACACTCCTTAAGAAATTTCGTGCTCCTGTCACTTGACCGAACTAAAGAATCTCGTTCGTTTAGCCAAGTACCTAGTACCTAGTACCTAAGTTGTATGTCTGAAACATTTGTACAAACACCTTTATCAAAAAGCCACAAGTATGCCATTTCCACATGCGCTTCATCTTTTCGTGTTTTCTCAGGCTAATGTCTATAACGGGTGGCAACAAAAAATTTGGAATTTCTTTCTGAAGCTGTAAAAAAAAGATAAACATACTTGAAGAAGATCTGATTAATTGAAATAAAAGATACATTGTCCATTGTTGGAAAAAATAGTGAACATTTGAGAAATGTCCGTAATTGGCTGTTCCACGAAGCTTCCGTTTGATGCCTGAACAGGAGCGTTATACCAACCATCAATATAAAACTAGCGATTTGAAACCTATAGTCAGGTCCTGCATGTGAAGTCTGCAACTTGCCATAATTCTTGGGCTTTTCGGTACCTTTCGGTACTAGTATCTTTGTTGTTGTTTTGATTCTCTATGTCATTTTGACAGAATATTTGAGGGTGTGTTGGTGTGAGTTACGTTATTAGAGGCGTCTGAGCCAAAAAATATATTCATTTCCTTCATGACTATCCAACGTACGGTCTTCAAATTTAAGTATGTTTGTTTTCTAGTCAAGACGAACATTTCAAGAGGTGGAATTCTTGACTTGGCCATTTTTTTCAAAATAAGGGATGGCCTACTATCCACCCGCTGGTTGTACGGCCTGCATGTCAACTTTGCGTCAACTCTCTTGATTGCAATTCGTGTCAACTCTCTTGATTGCAATTCGTAGCTTTCCGGTTATTTTTGTACACCAAGGAGCTAAATATCCCGCAGCAATCTTCGATTGGGCCACGCTGAACAGATTTGTCGGGTTTTGATTTTGGGTAGAGATGGGATCGGATGGGTATTCAGAAACTATTGTGATTTTTTGGCGAAATGCAATGTTGCTTTAGAAACGGGATCAAAATTGTCTTCAAACATTATACACATTTTGATTGATAGGTCTTGAACCGTGGCTTAGAAATAACACTCTTGGCAATGGCAATGTACAGCATCATTTTCTGTTCTGTTCTGTTATGTAGAACTATATATGGAATAGTATCGATCGTTCCGGGAATGTACGTCTTCGGAAGAGTACGTCATTTTCCGGAATATTTTTTTTATCAACGTTTTCAACGAAATCTGTTTCTCAGTGTATTCTGGGGCTTTTCTCTTCTTTCAACATTTTTCTCCGATTCTAATCAATATTTTGCAGCTGTACTGGTGAGAAGAGTTGAACGTGTTTGGGGCTCCCGTTGGCTCAGTAAATCTTTGTTGTTGAGAAGCGATAAATTGAACAAAGTCCTTGTGCGTCCATAATTTGGCTGGTCTTCCACTACCTTGCATGAGAGTAGCTGTTGGGGATCTTACATGGCCAGCCGTTTCAACTCAGTTTTGAGTCGTTTTTGACTCACTTTCGTCATTAGTGGAGTAACTCAAATTTGAGTAAATGTCACTGGTATTGATAAGTCGACAAATCAAAAACAACCATCTGATTTGAGTCGATGTTTTTGATTTGCCGACTTGTCAATACCAGTCACATTTACTAAAATTTGAGTGACTCCACTAATGACGAAAGTGAGTCAAAAACGACTTAAAACTGAGTTAAAATGGTTGGCCGTGGAGGGGCCTCGAAAAAATTCAAGAAGTTTAGTTGCCACCTGTTACGCATGAGCCTATGGATAAAAGGAATAAAACTTGATGCTTGTCTCAGGAAAGCGGCCATTAGGTTTATTTAAATTTGGAATGTTTCATTCCCTAATGCTCAAACTCTCAATCAATCTCAAATCGCGCCCTCATCAGCGTCTTCAAATTTTAGTACAATTGATAAGAAACCAACAGTGTTCATTTAGCGTACTAATAACGGAGGGGAGGGGTTCGGATTGGCAATCCTTCGAGTTCTAAAAAACGACATTGCTTATAGGTTTCTTTACAACAAAATATGACCCTATGCAAAATTTATGCTCAATCAGACATGGTTTAGAGTATCCTCTAGTCGATCAAAGTTCTGACATTTTTAGGCATGATTTGTTTCCATCATTTCATTAGCCCAGAATATATCTTCGAGCAAAAATGTTTTTGATGTAGAAAGAGATGTTCGCTCATCACCATGAGACACCAAGAGTGGACAGTAATGTTTGCTAGAATGAAAGATATGAAAAGAAAGTGTTGAGTCAGTGTACGGTAGGTTGGAAATAGAATAGATGTATTGAAAATGTACGGAAAAACTCGTAAGTAAATTTTCATTGAATATGGCATTGGCCAGCCCTGATCTGAATGCCTCTGGCCAGAGGATGGACTGCCAGGAAGAAAATATGTATCGTTTTTGGATCAAAAAGTACCAGAGCATTGACCCCAAGTTAAATGAATCATCCCCCAAAACATAACTCCCAACGAATAACCCTCAAATATTCTGTCCAAATGACAGTGAATCAAAACTAACCCAATGATTCTAGTACCGAAAAATGGTGGTACTCTATGGTGTGCTTGTACTCGTGTAGTTTTCTATTGATTGTGGCAATGACGTTGGTTTCCTCGTCGCCGAGTCATGCTTTGAGAATTGTTTTTGAAGGGGGAATTGATTTATCTTGGAACCAATGTGCTGGTACCTCCGAAGCCAAAAATTATATACATTTTCTTCTTGACTATCCCGCCTCTGCTATAACAGATATCTTAATTATTCAGTTTTATACCGATACTTCGAGAATCCACTTAGCTATCGCTGGAATTTATTAAATAAAAATAAACATTTGACCAAGAATATCACACTTAATTAACTTACTATTGCGCCAAACAATATGAACCTATCCAGCAGTAAGGCGTACTTCCTTCCTACTGAATAATCATATATCAACCATCTTTATAGCACATCAACAACCTCCACTAACCCATGTTCACTCTTCTCGCCCACCAACAGGTCAGCGTCCCTACAAGTGTGTCGAGTGTCCAAAGGCCTTCAAACACAAGCACCACCTGACGGAGCACAAACGGCTGCACAGCGGCGAGAAACCATTCCAGTGTTGCAAATGTCTCAAGCGATTCTCGCACTCGGGTTCCTACAGCCAGCATATGAACCATCGCTACTCGTACTGCAAGCCATACAGGAAGGTAAATAAGATGAGGACCAGGGGCGGGAAGTTCCGTCCCCAGCCGTCGCCGGTGGCTACTCTCCAATGACGGCTTCCTCCGCGTTGTCTCACCATCCGCCACCGAACCGACCCGGCAGACGCGGTCGTCGGCCAGGATCTACTAGTTCACTGGTGTTTCCTGGACCACCACCTCCTCCGCCGCCTCCGCCTCCTCCGCCACTCTCTTCGATGGGAGGACCACCGCCTACTGTGCCATTCCAGTCATCGATACCGCAAGTTTCGTACTTTGATCGACGCCTACTTGTGGACAGTTATCTCAACTCGAGCTTCTTGGGCTACGGCAGTGGAATCGGTGGAGTGCATTAGAAAAAAAAAAAGCAAACAAACAACCTTTTTGTATATAACAGCTCCATTACAAAGTTGTTCGATCATATTCGATAACTTGATTTAGTTAGTGTTGATTATTGGTTAATAAATGCATTCGCGGTATTTCCGGCATCCAACAAAAGAGCAAAACGAATGATCGTACTTAAAAATTGAAAACTTCAAAATCAACAGTGAACTGATCCCAGTTTTATTATATTTTGACGCACTTCGTTAGTGACCCAGTCAGTGTCATGGGGCGTTGAGGTGGTAATAAAAGCTGTGCATTTAAAATTTCTTATCGATCCTAGAGAGACCAGCCCTTTATAGGGTTGATTATCTCCGGCTTTACTCTTCTTATGCCTACATAAGAATGGTAAAAAGGTGAAACTCTTAAGCAAGCAACTCGAATCTCATTCCTTCGCTAAGGTTTATTTGTGTAGTGTCTAGAATTTAGCCTGTTACGACTCTCGGATTACTTATTTTTTGCTAACTAATAAGTGATTTAGCGTTTAAGCTGCGTGTCACTGCGTGATGAAATAATATCACGATGTGCACAACCTGTAAAATACTCACGTGAATTCAGTTGCCATAATGAGAATAAACGTTTATTTTATGCCAAACATAGAAAACAATTATTGACGAAAAATTAAACATCATTCAAGGCTGGGTCTAGCAATTATTTTTTTAATTTTATGTTTCATTTCAAAACCTATGAAAATACTCTAGATAAAAGTAAAGAAATCTGAAAAAATATATACGCATTTTTGGACCACACGGTGTTAACAAGACAATACAATAAAGTAAAATTTAACCTTTGAAACAAATTGACAACTAATATCTCAAACTTTCTACTACACTACTAAGTACACTTTTCCCCCATACTTTCTCTTCCAAAAGATAAATATCTAGCTCATCTAACGTATCGGATGAAACCTAATTCCATTAACTCCTTCCTTAAATACGGATGAAAGCAAAAATCAACAATCAGAAAATTGTAAAGAAATATCTCAGAACACTAAACGATTCAGACGCCAATCGCTTGCATTGATCATCTTCATTACCAAATGGTTTCAGCAACGCCCATCGACGCAGCGGCTTTCGCTATCAGAATAGGGTTTGAATCAAATTGTCCGCTTGCAGCATGTAACGAGAACACACATTTGAAGAATTGCTAAAAACGCAAACTAATCAGTGAATCTATGTAAATACTTTCAACAACACCGAGCAACGTTTTGTTTTGTGTAGCAAAATGGAATCTATAGCAAGAGTAAGGTTATCTCATTGTAAAATATCTAGTATGTTAAGCTGTATTATACATTTATAAAACATTTTTGACGTAAGATGCTGGTTGAAGATATGGAAATAGTACATCGAGTTATATTGTAATCTTTTTTACAAAATACAGTCTTCAATGGAAACAGAAGGAACAGTAAAACCGAGCGAACAACGAAACTGTTAATTTAGCTAACGTATTGTAACCAACGGCGCTTACAAGCGCGCTGGTGACGAGAAACAAGTGTCTTTTGAATTTACATTAACTTGAATTACTATTTTTATTATTACTACTGAATATTATTATTGAGCATTATTTAGTTATTGAATTATGACTTAAGGAACGCAAGTGGAAAATAAGAAAATATTATATTTAATAATAAAGTATTGTTAAATATTTCTACGAATAATCATAAACTCAAGCGTAAAAAATTCAAAACAACAAAACTTAAAAGATAACCATTCCAGTAAAATGAAAAGAAAAAATGAAGTAAAGGAAGCTGATTGATGGGAAAATTCTCGAAAAATGTATTCTTTTCCCAAAACGGAAGGAATCTCACTACTTTAGGCAAATTACAACAACTTATAACAAAACCTAACAGAAAAAAAAATATAAAAGAAAACGAATTGTAAGAAGTTGATCTTGTTACCAGACAATAATATAAAATTAATGACAAACGGAATGCCAATGAATTCAAACTCCGACTAGCCAGAACGCGAACCCCCGATGCACCGAGCAAAGAGAAACGCTTAACACACACGAATGAATGCTTCCCAAATTTGCCGCACGAGGGCAGCCGCACATGCGCTAGTCGTGCTCTCGTAACATTCTCGCGCTAATTTTAGCAAATGTTTGCCTTATTATTGATTTAACTTACATGCTCAAAATCGATACTGCTTAGATCCCTCTCCCTTACTTCGTTTCCGCACAAATGGCAAGGTTTCCTACACAACGAATTACTCCCAAATTTCAGCGCTCACTTTAATGAATGAATCTTTTTCGAATGCTCTTAATAGGTCATAAGGAAATGTACATATGATTTCTCCTCGATTAAAATTAACCATCATAAGTTTGTACAAAATGAAATAATAATTTCATAACTTTCGGTCCCAAAGCTAGCAATCCAAAGAAATTCGTGCTCTTCGTTTGATTTTGATATTTGTTTTCAAAATTTCCTGTACAGACGTAACGAACAGAGCTAACGCGAAACGGTAGAATCGATGCCAAAAATTATACTTTTCTAGTAATAAGTTAATTAGACTTCAGTTAGAACGTAATCGTACGATTATCTTAGTTGCCCGTTGACAATTATATTGACTTTATACAGAGGTTTATAATTTCTTCCAAAGATTACTTTTTTTTTCTATTATAAGTGTGCAATTTGTGCCAAAACAGATCGGAACGATGTTTTCCAAGACAACTAGAAATGTTGAAAGATGTTTCTATAAAAAGTCCCCTTAGTTTTTACTAACACAAGAAATATAAAACAACATGGCGAGATTTCCAACAAGGAGTCCGAAGCATGATTGGATAAAAATAACTCGGAAAAAGTTACTTGGTGAAGATGTCATTCAGAAATAAGAGAAAAGTGGAAACAAAAAGTATGTCTTTAAGTATATGAAAAATTTAAAATATATTATATATACAAAAATAAAATAATTATGAAAAATTGACACAATGGACTTTCAACTGCACTGATCCGAAAATCATCAATGCACGCACTACTGCTAGATAAATGTTTGTGGGAACCGGACACGTAACCGACTTCAGAGAAATTCAACTACAGCGACTGTTCGCTAACTGGGTAAAAAGCAAATAAACTTCAATAATCAGCGTTCGACATTTTGTTGTCAAAGTTCGGAAAGGGAATGTAAAAGGCATACAAGGTTCGTACAGGAGTGAAAACTTGTTAAACAAACTGAGTCAAATAATTAGCACAATGGTGTTGCACAATATGCTACATCGCAACGTTATGTAATTAATGGATTGCGCAACCGAAATCAGATCGAAGGCCCCCTCGAAATTTATTTACATCTGAAATGTCAGCTCAGTTATGGCTGGCCCACAATTGATACGTTATGGATGCGTTTGCGAGAATTCGTGAATTTGACAGTTTTCCCCTTAGGTTTTCTGTCAAATTTACGTCAACGCGTCCGCAACGTATCAATTGTAGGTCAGCCATTACCGAGCAGCATCCGCTAACTGGACTGTGCACTTAGCCCAGTTAGCGAGAATTCCCTACGTCCAGACAGTTTTACCAGTAACCGGACTCGGTGGCCAGTTGGTGTAACTAATGTACGACCGTCTTCCTTTGGGTGGTCCAAGACGTCTCTGTCGCATAGAAAGGCTGCTGCTTGATGCGGCAATTGATATAGTTTGCAGTTTTCCCTAATATCAAGACGTCGAAGAATTTGTCGCTCCTTTGAAGACCTTATGAGTCTTCTGTAAGGCTTTCTAACCGAATCAATCCGAATAAACACGTGGCTACAACCCTTCAGCTTCGGTGCACAAACACTTTTGGCGTGATGGGCCACCTTGGGAGCCTTCCGGACACAGAAGGCTTGATGCAAAATCTTACACATTTCAGCACGATCGACGTTCAACAAGAGTTCAACAATTTAGATCTGCACGGAATTCGGTTCGAAGTCCATGCAACCCTAGTGGTAATCGATCGTGCCAATCCACAGGATGTGTGCACATTAGGGCGGCTTTGAATGTACGGTAAAACCGTAGGCTGTTGTGTGAATGTGCACTCCCAGAGACTTTGTTAGCTCCCAGTACAGATCCGATTCAAATTGACATCCTTGATCACTGGTTACCGTTTCCGGCGTTCCAAAACGCACTATCCATCTCGAGTTCAAAGCTATTGCAACTGTTGCAGCTGTGATGTCACTGGGTAAATCGCCTCGGGCCAGCGTGTGGAATGGCTACTTTTTGAAGGCTGGACAGGACCAACAAGATCAATATGAACATGTTGAATTCGAACGTAAGGTTCGTCGAAACCTATACAAGTGGCGCCACTGTGTGTCGGTTGATTTTTGATCGCTTGCACTGATATCCGCACCCAGGTATCCGAAATAACAAGTTTTGGTATTCGAGAGACATTTTGCTTGCAATTCATGGATATTTTGATTAGGTATTTTACCTTTTAATCTTCGCTCGGTATTGGTATTAAACAATGCCAGTTATCAAGATCAAAATTAGGTATTCACATGTTTTTGTCTCCTGCTCGGGCAGCTGATTACATCACTTCTTCATCTGGCCAATGACACTGGTGACTGCTCTCTTCATCTTCAATGTCCGCTTAATTATCGCCCAATACTTCTCTATTGGATGGAACTGAGGACAATTTGGCGGATACAGCTCTTAGTTCACATTTTCAGGATTTTTCCCTTCAAACGTTATTTAGTTCATGATTACGTGATTCAGTTCATGTTGGTTGTTTGAGGCTTCGGTTGGGTTGTGTACTTGCAAGGTAATATTTATAACCCTCTTGGAGACGGATTCGCCGCACTGTACAACCACAAACAAAAAGACAAACACCTTGCAATTTCTTCATCGATTATACATTAAATGATCAATTCAAATGTATTTAGTTGGTAGCATCGCCACAAGTAACGTGCCTAGTCGATTCCCTTACGTTTGACGTTAGCACACTTCAACCATCTATTCAGCATTATCACCCATCACAATGCTCAACAGATGGCGTAGGTGTTTTAATGACGATGATTTGTAGGGCAAAACGTTCAATGTGTTATGTCTGTTTGTCTGTGGTACAACAGTCGGAATTCAGTTTTTCGCCAAATAATAAACCGATTTGTTGGGTTCAGTCTTGATTTTCCGAATAACCCTAACCCGCAGTTGACGATAAACGGTTCCACTCCGACGCTTGATTTACTCTTTGCGGGCAGTTGTTAAAGTTTCATTGAACCTTTGTCAGCTCCCTTGTCAACGCAGATCGATTTTGCAGTTAACTGTGCACAATTGTTTTTCTTTTCCCTTCCTACATGAAGAACGTTTGGGAACCACGTTAGTTTAAAACTATGAAAATAGACCGAGCAGAACTGTTCACACAAAACAAAACGCTGTGAAAAACTTGAATATCCGGCCACTTGGAGCGCCGCTATCCCTAGAGGTGCCCCATTTCTTAGTGATCTAGCCTTCAAAACTGCGTTTACCCTCAACCCAAAGCATCGGCAATTATGTTGTCTTTTCCGCTGATATGTTGAACATCGGTTGTGGACTCTGTAATGGACTATACCGAAGAAAACGATCATTATACGGGAACCGGCTGCTTGGATCAGTAGTGAGGGCGTAGGTAAGCTGAAGATGATCGGTGAAGATCATGCACTGCCGACTCTCAAGGTAATGTCTGAAGTGTCCTACCACCAACTTCGTTGCAGTTTGCTTTCTTCCAAACGTAGAATAATTTTTGCTGGCTTGCAGATATTTTTTGAGAGAAAAAGCCAAATGTTCTCCATTCATTGTAAATCAACAGCTGGGGACCAGCGCCACCTGCGAAATTGGAAGCATCTACCATCAGAGCTAATGGCCCAAACACAATGATAACGGCAACGGCAAACGGCAAAGCCCGATCTGAGTATGCCTGCTTGTCAGAAAGAAAACAGGCTAAATCCAAGCCGGTTCTAATTGGACATATCGAAGTCATTTGTAGCAACTGTCAAAATTGCCGTTTTCCGTTCCGTTTCCGTTATCATTGTGTTTGGGCGGTTACGACTTGGTAGCATCGGGGTAGAACAGAAGTACAGCATCCAGCTTTTGTTTGCCTTTTTCTCAAACAACCGTTGTGTACGTTTATCCTATGAAAACTTCCTGGAGTCATTTTTACGCTTGTCAAGAATAATTTTTCGGAGGATTTTCCGAGACTCCACGGCATATGGATTGAATCGTTTGTACACATTTATCAATGCGCGAAAACGTCACAGACGTCCTTGACCGTCGTGGGAGCAGTAAATTTACTACATCCTCAAAATGTGGTGGTAATTTTCGAATGCCATATTTGTTTATTAGGTATACTAGAAACTCAACTTCCGTCGGAAAAATGTGCCTTTTTCGATGTTGATAACTAAACCATTATCTTCCAGATACTTATGAACATCATTCAAGTGACTTCGATGTTCTTTTTCGTTCGAATCAGCGATGCAACTGTCGTCGATAAAAACAACAACGGATGGTAAATCTCCGAATAGCTTGTTTATAAACCGTTAGAATGTTTGACTTGCATTCCAGAGTACGAACGGCATTCGAAGGAATTCGAACAGACCAAACGGTGTTGTGTCCACACTTTCACTGGTATGTTGTAACCCAAGTAGCACACTAGGGTGATAATTAGTTGTAGTAACTTGATTTTGACTTAGCAAGTCATATTTATGTTATCTCAACCGAATGGCAACAAGTGTGCTACTAGGGAATAGACCATGACTAAATCTAGAGTAGTGAAGACAGTCTTACCTCGGAGTCTATTTAGCAGGTCGTGCTAGTACCTGTCCGGAGCGGTAACCTTGTATAGACGACGGTAATCTCCAACGAGCCGTAATTCACTGTCTTTCTTCGGAACACAGTGGAGTGGGTTGGCCCAGCTGCCACGGAACGGCCGACAGATTCCCATTTCGCACATTGCTTGAAATTCTTCCCGCGCAGCTTTCTCCCGATCTGGGTGCATTCGATTCGACGCAACCGGTGGACCGTTCGTAGCGGTGTGATGTGTGGAGTCGTGCTGTACATCCTGCCGAAGGGACGATGAATATCTCGGCCATGAATATCTCGGTAATCGTCTAAGAGATGGATATTGACAGCCAACCGCTTTGATAACGTAAGTAGACGCTGGGACCGCCAACAGTTCAAAGCTTGGTTGTTCCATCGATGAGTTGCCGGTGCTGCACCGATGATAGCCATACTCACATCAGCCATGATGAAACACGTGAAGCGGCGTCGGAGGTCAACTGAGATGAATTTACTGGCGTAAATGTTGATTTTCCCATTTGCAGTATGTAATGAAAAAGGAATGGTTCCTCTTAATTTGTCGCTCCTCGATGCAAAAATTTTCGTAACGTCCGAGCCCTTTTCGATAAGGTATCTGTCCTACCCAAGCAACACATCTCTGTAATAATTGGTTGCAGAAACTTGATTGTGACTTAATTGAGTCACATTGCAGTTACTTTGACTTATTTGCAACAAGTGTGCTACTAGGGTACTGGTTTTATTGAAGATAACTAGACGTCGACTTTCAAAATCACCACCCATCTGTGTTGACTCTAGAACGGCTGTTACAATAATCCATCATTCCTTTTGTTTCATCGAGGGCGTAGTTTACAGACCTGCACTCAAGTCGTGATTTCATTCGTGTCATGAGTAGACTAATTTTCAACGATGACCAGTTAAATAGGTTCAAATCTCTATATAGAATTAACCTCGTGTACAGCAAATCCGCCTTGAGATTTGATAGTCTGTCAATTTTAGTTTGGTGAAATCTAGACTAGGCGGCATTGTTTTTTCAATGGTTTGCCTTTAAAAATTTATACAGTAAATTAGAAAAAAAATTCGGGCATGGATGTCTGCTCTCTGTGCCGCAAGTAATCTGTTGAAGTCTAACTAAACTTAGTATTATGTAACTGGCATAAAGAAAAAAATCAAGCTAACGCCGCTGAGCCTTCCAAATAAACGAAATAGATAAAAAAAAAAGTTTATTAAAAATACCCAAGTATATTCGTTCTAATTTTGTTTTTGTGGTTGTTAATTTTATTTCCGAGGCGCATTCATTTTTTGCTCTTACCGTGCCATTTGGAGCGCTGATGATGCGCTGTAAAAAGCACAATTTGTTTGGGATATTTTGCTATCAAACAAAATTTCCCGCAACACTAGAACTTTTTTCTTAGATATTATTTTCTGCTAAACGAATCAGAAGAGTAGAGAATTAAACAAAGCAGAACAACAAAAACAAACCACGATAACACAGTTAAGTTTGACAGATGTGGCCATTTGGCCGTATGTTGGTTTTCATGATAGCCAATAGGTTTATGAAGGTTTTCAAGCGGTCATAACATCTTTCACTAGAACATTTTTAAAATCTATATGGTCTAATAAAGTTGTTACTAACTTGTTTTCACATCCGGAGGTGGAGGAGAGGAGATGTTGGTAGAAAAAAAAACTGTTTTCAATGTAGTTTTAGCAACAAACCCTGGAGGTTACGGCTGGAATCGAACTAAAATTGTTGCTTGGGATGTTTGTTTGCACTTCGCTGGAACCATCGAGTTTTCTTTTTCCGGATATGATAGGATTGAGGCAAGACAATGTAGGTATCGTTCGTGGCAGACTAATTTTTTTAATTGCCTAAGCCGACGTTTATAGCTGATAAGCTGTTTTATAATTGTGTAAAAGCATGTAAAGCTGAATAAGCTATAAGCAGAATTAAAAAATCACTACAGTTTTTATGCATAAGGTAACACAGCTTTAACACAACATTTAGCACTTAGTTGCATACTTTGAAAAGAAAGCTCTTATACGAACAATGTTTGCCTGCGCTTACACAGCTTGTTTATGTAGCTAAGAAATAAATCGGTTAAGCTTTTGAATTATCATTATGTTTTCTTTTACACAGTTTTATTTGTTGGCCTTGTTATAGCTTTTCAAAAGCTTTTATATTAAAAATGCACCAGTTGCTATAAAGCTAAGTGATTATAGCTGTATAAGTAGTTGCTGCACAGAGTATGCAGCATCCCTACAATTATTTGTATTGAGTTGCAATTCATAGTTAAGTAAGCGTATTCGTTTCATGTTATATCAACCGCCTTACAACCATTCGTCTGAGCTGTCAAATGAAATGAAAGGAATACCGTCCATTTTTATCAAGCAGAGTATAATGATTTCGTCATGTTTCGAAGGATTTTGAAGAAATATAAGAAAAGCGGTGCTTACTACCGAAAAACTTAACGTAATCTGAGAAAGTATGAAGCTTATTTGAGGAATTCATACTCGGAGATTCGTGCAACTGACAGTGCTGATGATCATCAGAATTCTGGAAACATAAGTACGCATTGTAATTTTAAATTATATATTTCGTTATAATTCCAAGTGTATCGCTTCGTGTTGATTCGGTTCCCCGGATAACATTTGTTATGGAACCACTCCGGAAGGTGAATCCATCATCACGGGTTTCGATCAAAATGACCTCGGGCACAAGAGGGGTGTTTGCTGAATGGGATGGTGAAGAAATTTTTTCGCTTGATGGATGGAACGGGATCTACATATCGACAATAAAAATCCATGATTAGTAAAATGCCGTGGTTTTTTAATATATTAAAATATCTTTTCTCTACTAGCCATTCGTTGTGAAGTATGA
This sequence comes from Aedes japonicus, assembly GCA_034211315.2. NCBI lineage: Eukaryota > Metazoa > Arthropoda > Insecta > Diptera > Culicidae > Aedes > Aedes japonicus. The sequence continues at coordinate 4,482 of JASCZW010009461.1, read as the reverse complement.
ATTGAAGTTCATATCCTGGGTTTCAATTTTTCGAGCCTTTTTACGATTTTTTTATAGGCACTTGTCCAATATCGGAATCCGTGTTTTCCGCTTCTTTGAAAGTTGGGATAAAACGCCTTTTGATTTTACATGGCAACTTAGTTCAAGAAGCGCTCGGTTTGGAGGCAACATCTTTCCTCGGGGCTTCAGCGTTTTTCGGAGGCCACAAAAGAAAATTTCCGCTTATCCATTGATATGGTAGCAGTGGTGAGGCAAGGAACGTCCGGCTTCGCGTGTCTCAGCAACACAATAATGGTGATAGGGAACTAAAAATAATATGATTAACAAGTTAGAAATCAGTACTAGTTTGTGCGTGGATACATTTTCACAGGAATCGGACACTTGAGGCATCCGGTGCTGTTGCGCAGCTTCAGCAATGAATGCTTTGAACTAATGCTGCCTGTCAATTTTATGAAAATTAAAAGTTTTTTAAGCAGTACTTACCTAGATTTGAATCCAGTCTGAAATTATTATGCGCCATAAAACATCCAAAGTTTTCTACGATTTCTAACATAAAAGAACTACAAATAACGCATCACGATAATAAAAATTTGAGCTACCTGATTTTATTTTTTATTTTTCCAGCCTTTCGTATTCACATAATGAGTGTAGCTGGGAAGTGCTGTCAGATTTTTTTATACGCATTAAAAATTATATTTTTTACGATCGCTGTATAGTAACATGTTTAAGCGTTTATATCAACGTGTGAAGACTAGCAATAAAACGCTGTTTGCCACGGTCTAGAAATAGAAATTGCTATAAACAAATAAATCTAGGGTTTTTTTTCATTAGGGCGAATCTGCAATTGAGAGACTCTCTTGATTACTTTCTTTCATTCATATTCCATTAAGCGTTACGTTTTTTATTCAACTATTTGTAGGTATGGTAGCCAGCACTGTTGTGTTCTCTATATGTACTAAAGAATCCCTCAAAAGATTTATAATGGTGCTGTAATAAATGAAGAAGAGCGAGAGAGGAGAGAGCCTTCATTGTTAGATTCGCCCTTTTGAAAAAATCCTCGAATTATGCTGGATATGCGCTTCAAAGCACTGCCTTGAAGAATAGTTACGTAATAAGTTGTATAATGTTTTGATAAAAGCTTCCTAGGCTATAAAACGATTGCATATTCGGCATGACGGTTTTTCGGAAAGGCTGTACAAAAACTACAATTTTCGCATTTCATGAAGCTGGGTAGATGCGCCAGATTGGCCTGCAGAAAATACTGGCTGGGCGCTTGTGCAACCACTACTTAACCATTACCCAGTTTAACGCTGTATACGCATTTCTAATGAAGCATTTACCTATTGAAAAATGTTAGTTAGGAGGCTCTGGGTAATAGCTGAGTCCTACCTAATATTTTAGGCTATATATTGTTCAAAATTCAATAATTTTAAAAATTCTATTATTACTCGAGTAATTCAGTATTAGGGCCTAAGATTCAATTGTAAATCTATGCCTTTAAATGTGTACCAATTCGCGAATTAATTTTAATTTGACCTAAACTAGACAGATGGAAGATAATTGATTGATCGATTTAAGCACCTCTGTGATTGATCAACAATGATAAGATGACTGTCAAAATTTAGTTCCCGAAATAAGCCAGCTTGAGTAATAGACTTAATCGATTATTTTCCATTTGTCAAGTTCAGTGAGAATTAAAATTAATTCGCGCAATGTTACAATACAGCCTAAACGTTGATTTCTCTCGAATCTCAGAACACTTCTGGACCGGAAAACTTCATCTGTGAGAGGAATGTTTGTTCTGCCATATGGTGTAGTTGGGTGTCGTAGGAGTTTTGTTGCTCGTGAGAGACCAATTCTTATAGTGATTGTTTACAATTAGCTATGAGGCCCTTATCATGAATTAGTCAGGATATTTAACTTGACATAACTTGCAGCAGTGGCTATGTATTCAAAAATCCATTAATTTGAATCCAATTCACTTTATCAGCTTTGCGACTAATGAAACGCAGTAGGCCTGGTCGCTTTGGAGCTTGTATCGTGTCTTTGATGTACTGAAAATATCAATATTAAGATTCATAGGATTGATTCGTGGATCGAAAAAACATACAGCATGGATCGAAAAAAAAACTGTTTTTGTTTATGAAGAACGTATCATTTACGCGAAAACAAGATAAAGAGAATCTATTTATGTTTTCAAGTAAAATGCTAATGAAAAAAAAATCTGAGTGTACAATTACGGTAATTGAAGCACTTTTTTATAGCAGAATGCATGACACTAAATTACACATGCTTCTTGTAACATAATTCACTTGTATGTATCAATGATATGCCTGCTCCAATATGTCTTATTATTATTATTTTTACTGTAAATGTTTTGATGTTATTTTACTCACTCAAAAACTGCGAGCCCGTTTCGCAGATACACCTGAATAATATCAATTGTTAGATGATACCGTCCCTGTTCGAGTGGTTGTGTATATTTTTCAATCCGTTACAACATTTCCTCAAATAAATAAAACGAATTAACTATACGAGAAACTCTGTCCATTTCTGCTCGGGTATCTTTTTCAGGTAAGCTAAATTGCTTACCTGACAGATCTCGTTGGATACATTTGTTTCTTTCTTATAGTTTTTCCTTTCGCTCCTCTATTCTGTGTTTGTTATGTTGATCACGATCACCACCACCACAGACACAAGCCAGCAAAAGTCAAGAAACCAAGCTTGACAGAAGAAGTACCACGAATACGGAGGATAGCAGTCGCTGAAGAAACCAGTCAAGTTTTTCGACGGATTAATTGCTTCCGTCTTCGCACTGTGGTGTAGTTTTTGGTTAACAGTCTAGTGACTTTCCTACTCGCGATCCACAAAGTAGAATAGAACCTAGCGATGGGGAAACCGTTCCATTTAGCACTCTTATCGCTTGGTGTGATGCTACTTTCTAATCAGATCTCCCAGACTAATGGTAAGTAGGAATATTTCAGCCAGAAAGAGCTAGCAATAGCTCAACACCACAAACTAGGTATAAGCGAAAGGTGTTCAGACCACCGAAATCGAAAGTTAAATTCTAGATCCTAACAAAAAAGACCTTGAGAATCGGGTTCGTCTCATGCACAGCACTCCTTTCGTTAAAGTCGCTCTAAATATCACCCCCTGAGTTGGCTCCAAACAACCATACCTTTATTTTTGCTCGTCAAGGGCAACGTTCTGTGTCGTGTCTGATGGTGCATATATTGAGTCACTCAAAATAGGTTTTTCCTTTTCTGCAATTAACATTATGCTTATACGTTATTCAATCCGTACTTTGTTTGCTTGCTTGATGCCCAACAGCTCTACTGAAAAGATGCTACCAGTGCAGATCGCGAGGCGAGCTCGGAAGTTGCAAGGACCCCTTCACGTTTAATGCCACCCAGGCGGAGAATGAACGGTGTGACGGCCGTTCCGTGTGCTTCCGGTTGGTGCGGAAAAGTGATCGAGGGTCAAGGATCCTTCAGGGAAGATGGTAAATAAAGTGCCTGAAATTGTTGCATAACCCTTATGACGATAATTGTTTATTCAGATTACGACATGGCCACCCAGCGAATGTGCGTGCAGCGGGGTCCATCGATCTCGAAGATCGGTGCGCTTACACTGTTTTACAACTACAAAAAGGTCATATGTGTTTCTGTCAAGGGGACCTGTGCAATAGTGCTATGAATTTAAGAGGATATCTTCGGCGTTTGTCATGATATGTGTTGTGCTGATGGGGACACTTTCAACGCTGGTTAGATTTCATTGACGATTAAAACTGTCCGGGTTCGTGAACCTACCGAAAGCCGTACTGCGAGTACCGTTCCGCAGAGATTGTATAGTATAGATGTATATTTATTTCTATTGTGTTCGATGTATTAAACAACTGAAATCGTGAAAAGCTTCCTATAAATCTGTGAACTTTTTTAAAACTGTTTTTTTTTCATTCCTGTTTGAAAATTATAAAAAGAATGATCGAGGATAAGTAAATATCCAAAGATGTGGTCTAACGTATTATGCTTTTGTTATTGTTTAACCGTGAGCTGTTAATTATGCTGCAACCCAAATACTTTGCTGGTCCAAAATATGTAAATATGAGCACATAAGAAATAACAACTACGTTATCAACTTTCGTTTGCAATCACGTGGCAAATCTAATTGGATAATAGATGGACCCATTTCAAAGATTTCTGCTTCAAAAACGATTATGGAACTTCATTTTGTTTTTTTATTTTTATTTTTAACGATAAAGCGATAGAAATCAATTATAACTGGGACTCATATTGGGCACCCGTTTAACGTAACTGAAAAAAGCATGCAAAGACGATATACAACTATTTTCATATTTGCAGAAGTAATCTTCCATGACAAAGAGTCCTGTATTTTATGAATTGGAATCAAATATTTACATGGCGAGGTTTCCATACCGCCTTAGGCCTTCAAGTCGATCGGCATTGGTTTGTTGAGTTGGTC
>JASCZW010009460.1:0-42285 GCA_034211315.2 Aedes japonicus | reverse complement strand
CTATATTGTTTTTAGGCTAAGTTTATGAATTCATATTGAGAACTCATCTTTCTCTTATAAATTTCTTGCACATCAAAAGTATTTAAGTTGTCAAGTAACTGGCAAAAGATTTAGATAAGTTGTAAACAATATATTACACCCAGATCTTCTTCTCAGTTCTGTTTTCCGGTATCGCAAAACTGTCATCAAGGCAGTGGTGTTGGACTGCCAGTATTCGTCGTCTTGACAGCATGACGAGACGTGTTGCCAATCTTACGCCGAGCTTTGACAGCAAATTTTAATCTTGGGTCATATATGGCCCATCCGTATTGAATCAGTTATATATGTTCGGGAAAGATGTGGTGCTTTTGTAACATTTTCTTCTTAAGCAGCGTACTTGTATAAAAGAGGTAATTTGTGTGAAGTCTCGAGAATATGAAATTTCATTTCAAACTTCACTTTTCTATAATTACTGGTTGAAGATTGCCTTTGTACCTATTGTTAAAGCAACCTCGTTTAGTTCAGTCGCGTAAGGACCAGCTAAGAAGAATATCTGTTTAAAACGATTCTTAGTTTGACCTTGGCATTAATTAAGTTGCAGTATAGACCATAGAGTATAATTGATTTTACAACACAGCTGGTCTACCTGCTCAATGTGCATTCAATACATCAGCTGTGTAATTTCTCCTTCAGGATGTTGAATAAAAGAAGAACCACTGTATTGAAAATGGATTTTGTTGGAAGGATCGGATCTCGTTTCCTAACCAAATCGAGGCTTGCATAAATATAAAAATTCGATTACAAATAACTACTGCTTTGCTACGTTACAATAAAATTTATTGTTTTACGACCCAACAAGAAAATTTAATTCTATAGGAATGATTGCCCTCCGCGAGCAACACCCGAACTCCCCCGACTTCTCCAGGTAAACCAAAAACATAAAATTACTCCTCAAAATATCGCCAGAATTGCATTTCCGGCAGCCCCGTACCTTAAATCGTAAACAAGGATATTTGAATGTTTTGCAATACATAAATTTGGCACATGCCCCTCACCATCCGCTCAGACCAAAGCACGTACCGAATGTGTGTTAGCCTGAATTTGTGTTTGTTTGTGCTTTTCCAGCCTAGGCGGTTGGAAACGAAAAAAATAAATGCTCTAAATTGAATAAATATAAATTCGTGCAGTTTATTTTTTACAGCATCACATATCACGTTCCTGCCGTAGTTGGGCTCGATCCCAGAAAACCTGGGGTGGTAGGTATTCATAAAACCGCTCACAAGGACATCGGTTCTGTTATATTCATCCTTAGCACCAGGATGGCCAACTGTTGCACGCGGAGCAGCACCATCCTACCGACACTTGGTTCCAAATGTTGTGTCCGAAGTCCTGAATCCTGAACGAGAACGATGTGGATGCGCTTAGCTTCCGAACCCATCTGACCGCAACCAACGAAAACAAAGGCAACAGTAACCGGACTTTCGGATTTGCTCCTGGCCTCGAGGAAACGTGCTAACGTGTCGGATAGTAGTTACAGTTACCCAGAAGAGGACTCGCTCCCGCCACCTTCCTCCTCACGAGCGTCGTTCGAAATTAATTGTATCAATTTTTGAATGTGACTGGAATTGCATGAGGACATAAATTTGGCCTTCTAACTGGGTGACTGTTGCAGACTACTTCTGCACATTGTAGGCATGTTTCATGTAGTGGAGCGCTTTTGAACTGGTAGATAATTCAGCTTCAGTAGCTGGCATGAACCTGGGAGGTTGGTGGTCTGTCTGGCTGGTTGAGCCGAAAGATGAGTCCATTTATAATTTAAACTTTACATTGTACGTGCTGCACTTAGATGAGGAAACTGCTTATTCTTCTTTTAATTTCAGCAAATGCAGTTTGCATACTATCAGGTCTGCATGAAATTCAACAACAACTCTCGTTTGATCGATAATCATTGTGTGTGCGCTTTGCATCGTGAGCTCGTTTGTGCCTTATAATCAGCATCAATCATCTTGACATTCTGGCGTCGAAGTTTGAGTGATGTCTCAGTAAACAAGCGACCACTTTTAATTATTTGTTAAACATCGTCTTACCATCGCGACTCGTTCGTTTTTCTTGCTGACGATGCCGGCAATATCGAAGTAGAAAATTTTAAAGTTTGCCAGCTCCTTTTTTCAGCAAGGAATAACTTTCCATTCCGACGCAAGTCATTGTGATAAAACTTCAGAATTGAATCATCAAAGAAAGATCAGCAACAGATTGTTGGCGTTTAAGTTCAAAGTATTGATTAACTTTTTTTTCCTAGCATGGCAGTCGAGTAATTTAATTTGACTCAAAGTTATTTTCGAACGATTGCCGAAGGTTGCAGAAAACAGTTAAAGCAATAAACAACAGAAATAACTTTAATGATAATGGTCCAATTAAGTGGGAAAATTTATTAATCGTTAGCATCGCCGCCGCCTACCCGGAGAGGAGCCATTAGCCACTTTCACAGCAACCCAACCGACAGTTGAAAAGGGCAAAGGCAGAGACTGGCACAGCTGCACTCGCAGTCAGGATCAGGACCAATGCGCTCTGCTCTTATCTTGCGGTATAAATCTTCACCAAGCATCATCATCAAGCTACCAACTGCAGTGCAGATGGGGGAAAAAAAAGTTTACACGCCGGCCAGGACCAGACACCAACCACCCCCGAACAGATTGTTGGCTGCGATGACGACGCACACACACACCATCTAGATAAGAGCATCAGTGCGCCCAACGGGGACGAGGACACCCACCGCGTGCCGGCCGTCATTTTGTTGGCTGGGTATGGCACACCTACAACTTACGCCACACAGAGGGTCCGACCGACGGTGCTACCGGGAAACCATAATCTGATGACATAATCGCAGAATTATCACCATTTTAGCTGAGCATCGGGTGAGTTAAGCGGCTAGAAATATTGTTCTTCTATTTCTTGATAGTTGGAATGTATGGGTTGCGACTTTGTCCGTTGGGTGTTTCTTGATGCATTTGTTTTATTTGGGATTCTCAAGGGCATGATCTGGATATTTTGGGATTTTTGGGCTGTTCAGTATCGCACAGGTTTGAGCCGAAGGGTGTCAAATATTTATGAAACTTTGACAACGCATTGAGTTTATGAACAAATGAAGGTCTGCCTCGAACATTGTTCAGTAACTTTCATACTTAAATAATGGTTGTTAAAATGAGTTTCAGTAGTGTCTAAGGAAAGTAAATATTTAAATCTAATTAAACGAGAAAGCATCCTGAAAATAATTCGGTTAGATGACGCCCAATTATTTTTTCCGTCAATATTGATGCTTGCAGCATATCAGAGACACGATACAAGCGGCCCGGCCTACTGCGTTGCATTAACCGCAATAGATGACACAGAGATGATTCTGTAAAATGAGTTGTATTCAAATTAGATTTGAACCACAACGCATTTTGTAAATCTACAGGGGAGGAAGGATGCGTGGACATACCGTATCATACGCTCCGAGGTGGGAATAATAAAATAAGATTTAACTTAGCATGAGCATGAGCATGATTGACCGCCCGAGGTTGCTACTCCGTTGTTGCCAGATCAGCTGTTATTACACAGTAAACAAATAGATGATGCTTGGGACTAACATGCATCTTCAATGTGTAATAACTGGTGATCCCAGACTAAGGGAATACCGACGCCGGCCCCGCCCGAATGCAAGTCAAGTAAGGAAAGGGTAGGAATATGTTGACGTGATACTCGCTTTATTGGAAGCCGTGGAATCCACTGCACTTCCACGAGAAGTCACTGGGATTTTGGATAACTGGATTGGGTAGCAGCAGGGTTCGTTTTGGTTAACGATAAGTTGTCTAGTGAATATTTAAACATTAGTACCGATATCCGATTTGGACCGGTTCAAACCAACAGTAAAGGGTGATACGGTCAAAATTTGGTCAAGGGAAAACGCGTGTAAATCGGTGAAATCGTTTATTTAAAAAATCAAATTAAATTTCTTTTTCAAGTTCAATTAGTATAAAATTCAGGAAAAATATTCAGTTAGGCTTCCGCTTTTCCAAATCCGAATTGCCGGGCCTTACGCTTGACCCCTGCCATCAGATTTTGTACAGCCACCTTGTCCACCTTCTTCGCCGCAGAAAGCCAGTTTGCCTTGAACTGCTGCTCGTCCTTAGCAGTTTTTTTGGTCTTCTCTAGGTTCCGCTTGACAATAGCCCAGTATTTCTCAATCGGGCGGAGCTCTGGCGTGTTGGGAGGGTTCTTGTCCTTGGGAACCACCTGCACGTTGTTGGCGGCGTACCACTCCATGGCCTTTTTACCGTAATGGCAAGATGCCAAATCCGGCCAAAACAGTACGGAACAACCGTGTTTCTTCAGGAAAGGCAGCACAGGTACAGATGGCTTGCCAAACCAGATATTTCTTTGTGAACTTTGACAGTTTCGTGTGCTTGAAAATATCTGCTACCTTTCCCCTTCCTTTTGCCGTATAAAACTCCTGTCCCGGAAGCTGCTTGTAGTCGGCTTTGACGTAGGTTTCGTCGTCCATTACCACGCAGTCAAACTTCATCAGCATCATCGTGTACAGCCTCCGGGATCGCGCTTTGGCCGTCGTATTTTGTTTATCATCGCGATTTGGAGTCACTACCTTCTTGTAAGTCGATAGTCCGGCTCGTTTTTTGGCTCGATGCACGATTGTAGACGATACACCCAGCTTATTTGCGGCATCTCGGAGAGATAGGTTAGGGGCTCGCTTGAAACTACCGGCAACTCTCTTTGTCGTCTCAGCGGCTTCCGGTTTTCGATTTCCCCCCGATCCAGACTTCCTGGCTATCGACAAACGTTCCCCAAACACTTTAATTACATTTGTAACGGTTGATTTGGCAACTTTTAGCGATTTTGCCAACTTTGCGTGCGAGTAGCTCGGATTTTCGCGATGCGCGAGCAAAATTTTGATACGCTGCTCTTCTTGCTTGGACGGCATTTTGACAACTGAAGAGTGAATTCCAAAATCAAAATAGGAACAACATTCTACACACACACACACCTTCAAAATGTTCAGGTTTTTTAAATGCAAAATTGAAAGAAATACGTCAAGTTGATATTGACCAAATTTTGACCGTATCGCCCTTTAACGATGCTATTGGGTCCACTCACAGAATGTGACAGTGGTTTTTTTTATCGGGAAAACAAAGTGATTTTTAATAATCCTGAAAAGTCGATTATGACCGGTTTAAACCAACAGTAAGGATGCTATTGGGGCCACTCACAGAGTGTGATAGTGGTTTTTATAAGGAAAACAAGGATATTGATCGCTCAGCCAACTTGGACCGATCTACACCAACAGTACGGATGCCGCTGGATTCACTTACAAAATGGGACAGTGGTTTATTCATTCCAAGATAGGGTGGCCCGACGGGCATGGCAAACGAATAATTTGGCTCACGATTAATTATGTACCTCACCGACCCATCTTACCCAGCGAACCACGAGTTCTATACTAACTCGATCACTCGCACAACGAACAATGGGCAACCGAAACAATAAACAAAACACTACGCCCGATATTAAAATATTGCGGAACAAAGTTTCGACACAACCGATTCAACCGATGGTCGACGCAAACCTATTGAAAATAAAGTTTATTAATATAGATACAATGGATCATTGCCCAGTGAACAAGCGAACGGTGCAGTTCGTTCGGTCCGCTTTCCGTTGCTTTGGAAGCTTTTCACGAGTTGTTTAAAGTCTTCAGTATTATTTTTCTCGATCGCCAGTGAAATTTTCGCTAGTGAAATCGAGTCCTGGTCCACAAAAATAGTTGTGTGATAAGCAATGCAACAACGTCATTGATTGCAATTAGAAATATTGCCACGATCTAATAGCCATATTGCTCCGCATCTTTACGGCACGCACACCAGCAGTCCATCGTGTGTAGCGTGCATTCGTTCATCTGCTAACCACCACCGACCAGCAACATCATCATCATCATCGTTCAGCTCCACGCCTAGACGGTACACGCGGTCACTCATCGTCGCTCGGCAGCAGCAGCACACATTCGTCGCCTAGCTGCAGTAGATCCGTGATACATAAGATAAGTTTTTTTTCTCGCCCTTCTGAATTCATTTTCATCGTAGTGTGTGTGTATGAGTGTGGAGAGTGATTGATAGTGTGTGTGAGAGAGTGCTTAGGTTTAGTTTTTTTAAGTTTAATTTGTTTATCTGTGATTGATTGTAGATAATTATGTAGTGTTTGAGCGTGATAAGCTCCCACAAGCGAGCCATGGATGATTTATCGCAAGATGAATCATCTATGGCACGAAATGATGAGGTAGCTCATAGAGTTACCAAATCACGTGCTTATCCAGATAGTTGAACTGGTCCATGGGTTGTTTATTTTCAGCCCAAATCGAAACCTCTGAATGTTTGTCAGATTTCTGATGATCTGACGAAGCGATTCTCGGCCGTGACCGAGATACTTAAAGTCAGACCCAATAAACTTCGGGTCGATGTGTCCAATATCAAGCAAGCTAATGAGATTGCTGTCTCCCAGCTCTTTACTCTAAAATATAGAGTGTATATCCCAGCTCGGGGTATTGAAATTGAAGGTGTGGTCACCGATACGAGTCTGACCCCTGAGATCCTGCTGAAGCGGGGGATTGGTCAATTTAAAAACCCCCTGATTCCCCCAGTTCAGATACTGGATGTGCGCCAACTTGGCTCAGTATCGACCAATAAGGGCGAAAAAAAGTTCACACCGTCAGACTCGTTTCGCGTGACCTTCTCTGGTTCAGCCCTCCCTCAATACGTCGAGTTGGGAAAACTTCGACTACCTGTGCGGTTGTTTGTACCTGGGGTCATGATCTGCCAGAAATGCCAGCAGATGGGACATACGACCTCCCATTGCGGCAATAAGGCGCGCTGCTCCAACTGTGGGGAGAGACATGTGGATGGCGCGTGCGCAGACAGCACACCAAAATGCGCTTTCTGTAAGGGAACTCCTCATCATGCTCTCTCGGCGTGCCTGGCGTACAAACAACGCGGTGAACAACTAGAACGCTCGCTAAAACAGCGTTCCAGGCAATCTTTTGCTGAAATGGTTAGAAAAGCCTCACCATCACCCGATGCCAATACAAATCCCTTTGCTCCTCTGTCAGGTGACGAGTCTGACTTTGATTCGGCTGACGAGGGAACATCGTTCACTTTTCCGGAAGGTGCTCCAAGGAAGCGAAGACGCGTCCGCCCACGGAAAGTTGTTGAAAAGAAGCCCGAGACCAGCTTGCCCATTTCAAAAAGAGGTGGAAAAAAGGAAAACACAATACCTCCTGGTTTCCGTAGTACCAACTACACCCAGGACTTTCCATCTCTCCCGGGGACATCCAAAACCCCTGACGCCTCTATTTTAAGAACAGAAGCCCCCTCCTCTAGTGGGCTGTTCTCATTTGATGACATTGCCGAAGGTATCTAAGTACCTTGAAATTTCTGACCCTCTCAAATGCATTGTTTTGGCAATGCTTCCAACAGTGAAGACCTTTTTGAAGCAATTGACAATTAAGTGGCCCCTCCGTGCAGCTATCATTTCCTTCGATGGATAATTTTCCAAATGAGGTCGGGGATTTGATCACTGTTCTACAGTGGAATTGTCGAAGTCTTGTTCCTAAATTGGAATCTTTTAAATTTTTAGCTCACACTACCGGTTGTGATGCATTCGCTCATTGTGAAACATGGCTCTCTTCCGAAATCAATCTTCCGATTCATGATTTCAATATTATTTGTCTTGATCGTGAGGATTCGCGTGGAGGGGAGTACTTTTAGGGATCAAAAAGTGCTATTCCTTCTATAGAGTGAATTTTCCTCCTATTCCAGGTATTGAAGTTGTCGCATGTCAGGCTGTTATTAAAAATAAAAGCCTTTGCATTGCTTCCGTTTATATTCCTCCAAGAGCCTCCATTAACCGAAAACAACTCTCAGATGTTTGTTCGGTTCTTCCTGCTCCGCGGTTGGTCATGGGAGATATTAACTCTCACGGTACAGGCTGGGGAGAACTGTACGATGACAACCGGTCTTCCCTAATATATGACCTCTGTGACAACTTCAATATGACAGTACTTAACAATGGAGAAGTAACACGTTTAGCTGGTACATCCTCAGTTGGCAGTAGATTAGACCTCACACTTTGTTCGAATTCATTATCGTTGGATTGCACATGGAATGTGATTCAAGATCTCCACGGTAGTGATCATTTGCCCATAAAAATTTCGGTTGCCACCGGGTTCAATCCGTCGAAATATGTCAACGTCACGTATGATCTTACCCGTCACATCGATTGGACAAAGTTTAGGACAGCAGTAGATGAAGCCGTAACGACGGTAGAAAGGCTTTCATCGCTGGAGGAATACAACTTCCTCTCCAACCTGATCTTAGACAGCGCGCTTCAAGCTCAAACTCGACCAGTTCCAGGAACGTCATTTTGCAGGAAACCTCCTTCTCCATGGTGGGATCAGCAATGCACCGAGGTTTACCGTAAAAAGTCCGACGCGTTTAAAGTTTTCCGTAGACGTGGAACACCTGAGCACTGCGAAGTATACACGGCTCTCGAACGTGAACTTAGGAGCCTCATCAAGGCCAACAAACGCGGTTACTGGCGAACATTCGTGAACGGGCTATCGCGCGAAACGTCGATGAGTACCCTTTGGAACACGGCGCGAAGATTGTGTAACCGAACTACGAACAACGAGAGCGAAGATTATTCGGACCAATGGATCCTCAAGTTCGCGCGAAAAGTTTGTCCAAATTCTGTGCCAGCACAAATGTTTCCTCCCGAAACCACGAATTCGATAGATGAGATCAGCCAACCTTTTTCAATGGACTAAAATATTTACCTGCACTTAGTAATTCAGAAAAAGCACCAAAAAATGAAAAAAGTGCCATTAAATTATTAAGGCCTGTGCCAACAAATAATGTGTGATCAGCATTAAAAAATTAGGAATGAGCAATAAAAGATGAGAAAGATCTTCGGATAATCTAATTGTGACCGGTAAATCTGTCAAATAAAGCAACAGCTATTAGTATATGTGCAATTAAATATGGCAGTATTTCCGCCAAATTATGTAATTTGAGCACTAAACTATTCGCATATGTCTTTTAATTTTGTTGGATTTTCCCATAAAAACAGTAAAATGAGCAATGGATATTTATATGGTTATTTATTTATCCATTGCTCATTTTACTGTTTTTATGGGAAAATCCAACAAAATTAAAAGACATATGCGAATAGTTTAGTGCTCAAATTACATAATTTGGCGGAAATACTGCCATATTTAATTGCACATATACTAATAGCTGTTGCTTTATTTGACAGATTTACCGGTCACAATTAGATTATCCGAAGATTTTTTCTCATCTTTTATTGCTCATTCCTAATTTTTTAATGCTGATCACACATTATTTGTTGGCACAGGCCTTAATAATTTAGTGGCACTTTTTTCATTTTTTATTGCTCAAATCTCTCTTTTAATTGATGATTAATTATGCTGCCTTTTCAATGGTAGAGTTCTCTCTCGCTCTTCTTTCGTGTGGCAATACGGCTCCAGGGGCTGATAGGATCAAGTTCAACTTGCTTAAGAACCTCCCATAAGTCGCAAAGAGGCGCATGTTGAATTTGCTATTGACCCTTCCTGATGTTATCTTGTATTCGAAAGTTGTTGGAGAAAATGATTCAGATACTCAATATGGTTTCCGTAGGGGTAAGGGAACGAACGACTGTCTCGCGTTGCTTTCCACAGATATTCAGTTAGCTTTTGCTAAAAACGAGCAAATGGCTTCTGTATTCTTGGACATAAAGGGGGCTTTTGATTCAGTATCTGTTGAAGTTCTTTCAGATAAACTCCATGCTTGTGGCTTTTCACCATTAATGAATAATTTTTTGTACAATTTGCTGTCAGAGAAACATATGAGCTTCTCCTAGGAAGCTTCCCGATTTAGCTACATGGGTCTTCCCCAGGGATCATGTTTAAGCCCCCTTTTGTATAATGTGTATTTCAATGACATTGACGGTTGTCTAAGTGACACTATAGTCACTTGATTCATAGTCTGGCGGATACAACGACGGTAGCCAATTTGAACTGTCAGATGGCGGAGCCAATCGAGCATATCTCGAGTACTTCATGTTAAGGGCCTAAATGCCATTTGTAAGCAATGACTTTAAACGTTGATTTCTCACAAATTACGAGAATCCCACTATATCCTGCTACTCCATATGGTAGAACTAACATTCTTCTACCAAATGCTGCTTTCATTCCACGAGAGTGATTTAAGATTCAAGAGAAATCAATATTCAAAGTCATTGTTTACAAATGGATTTTAGGCCCTTAACATGAATTACTCGAGATATGCTCGATTGCTCCGCCAAGTGACAGTTCAAATTTGCTCCCGTCGTTGTATCCGCCAGACTATGAATTTAGTGACTATAAGTGACACCTGTACGTTGAGACAACTTGCAGATGACGGCGTAGTGTCTGCCTCGGGAACCAATGGGGTCGATCTGCAAGGACCCTTGGATGTGGGTCGAGACTTCATTCGTGTAATGCCTCGCCTCATGTCCAATCATTATTCTTTGAACGCTGATTTGTACCGAGTTGGGCTGAGCGACAGCAATCTCTGTGAAGACGCAGATGACATTGTTTGGTCATGTGCTGAGCATCGTGGAGTTAGATTTAAGCTTTATGATTCCGTTCGGGCTCGAGGTAGACAACCCAATGTACCGATTCAAGACATTTTGGCTGCACGCGATCTGGAGTTTATGAAACTCATTTATGTGTTTTTGACTAACATTAACCTTAGATTGTAGTTAGTTTAGCCTGTATGTTTACTTTAAATTTTTTTAGCAGTGTATGTGTATTTGTGTTTTTTGTTCTTTTTCAAAAATGTTCAAGTCAAAAAAATCTCAATAGTTGTATAGTTATAAGTTTTGAGACAATTTAGAATATAAAATCAATGTGTTGTGTAAACCTTACTTTAAATTCCCGCCCAGCTCCCCATCCGTTAAATTCTTATTCCTATTATCCTTGAGACGGCCGCGAGTAACCGGTTCTGTCCTCCTTACTTTAGATTTAAGATATTTGATGTATATAAATATGAAAACTTGGCTCTGTAAAGTTGACTCGATTGGGCCTGTACAAATAAATAACTTAAAAAAAATGTGACCACAGTAGAAATCAAAGAGCGGTGAAACCAGAGATGTAGCTTGTGTTGGTGCGGAGGCGAGTCACTTACAAATACTTACTTAGGATTTACTTAAAAAACGGATGACTTGGATAAACGGGTGGAATAGCTAGAATAGAAAGAATGCCTCGGGAACAAAAAAAAAATACAGTTCAATCTGATTTATTTTATAGAAAGGGTTTACCTTACACACTTAGAAATAATAAATTTTACACGAGACGTTATTAATGTTTGTATGAAGTCGTGGAACGTAAAGAAAGATTACGTGTAAAACTATGTCTTCTGAAACTGACACATAAGCAATTCGATGAAAGATGTGTTTGATTGAATTTATTTTCTCATCTCTTTCAACTCATTCTTTAGTGCTCAAGGACGCTTGCATGTGTCGGCCTCAGGGGACAGAAATTTACATGACACTTTGAAAAAAAAACTTGTTATTTAAGTCCACTTGGATGCAAGTAAAAGGAGCGGCACGTTTGACAGAAATTTGCGCCTGTTCCTAAAAAATGCTCCTAGTTTGCATGTTTTGACAAATGCCCTTCATTAGCCTTTCCACAGTTCTCTGCGATACCTTTCGGCTAGCAGATAACCACATTTTTTTTAACTCATTGACAGGTTGTGCTTCTCTGCCATTCTCTAGGCGGTGCCGCTTGATTATTGCCTAGTAGCTGGATTGGAGGCAAATCAGGACAATCTGGTGGATTATCCTCTTTTTGCACAAAATTGATACCGAGGAACAAGGCGCTTTTCTATGCATTCCTTGTGATAAACTCCAACGTTGATGGTCCTAGTGGTGAAAAATGGCGGCACATGAACAAACTTCTCCATTCCGATTGTTCTTCTGTCATCAGGTACGTTTTACCGAATAACTGCATTATAGAACTGTAGCTCCGGTAGCGTAGTTGTGTCCAGTTTGCCATATGTTTCGTCATACATCAAACTGTAACGATTGAGATGCTTTCTTAATGTTTTTTAAGCTTCCGGCATGGCTTCTTGGCGCGTTCCAGCTGTACCGCGCTCCGTTTTGGTGTTTTTGCTTCTTGTATATCCTTATGTTATATCTCTTTGGACGAATAGTTTTGGACGTTTTGGACAAATCCAACGTATAATTCCAGTTTCTTGGCAACCTGTCGGACTGTGTTCGATTTTTCGGATAGCAGAAGCACACATTTTTTCTCCGTTTGCGGGTTAATTTTATACAAATATTAGTTTCTATGCTAAATATGGATTAGAGATCTTACTTAGGGTGATTCAAATCACAAACGACTTCAATTCAGTTCTTGACACATCCCTCAAAATTTGAGCACAATTGGTTGCAAACTGGATTTGGGGCTGCAAAATGGTGATTCGACAACTGGGAAGGAGCGTGCGTCCCCGCAACATAGCTCTGATCCTAACAAGTTCCTACCTCATGCTTCCACGGTTCAAGAGAAGACAAAGACCGCTAGCTAAGGGTTGAGCTTCGATAACGTACTCTAAGACGAAATGCTTCAGTAAGTATCCATATCTCGTTTAGTTCTCTTCTTGTGAACTGGAAACAAATAAACAACCTTCCAACACGAAGGAAATATGCCACTTGATGTGGAAAACTGGAACAGACGATGCAAGGGGGACAGCAGAATGGAAATGTGTTTCTTTAGAAATACTGACGAGACTCCATCTGGGCCAGGGTTGAAGGATGACTTGAGCTGCGAATCGGCGGTGGAGATCATCTCAATACTGATATCGATTGCACCAAATGAGTGACCATGCTGACGAACGCTGTTCGTTATCGCAGTTATCTGATCATCAGTAACAATTTCGTCAGTGAATATGCTGGCAAACTTGATCGAAAACAAGCGGCATAAATTCTGAGGAATGGAAGCGGTTTCGCCGTTCAAGACCATGGACGATGGTAGTTCAGGCTCGCTGCGCTGCTAATTAACATATCTCCAAAAAGATTTCGGACGTGATTTCAGCTTTCTTTGGATATTTTGTTGGTATCGAGAGTAGCATAGACGACTAACCCCCTTGAACTCGTAATTGAGTCTCACGTGTAAATGTTTCAAGGGAAGCGTGCGATATTTAGAGTATCTTCTTAGTGCTGCTCTCTTGGTCGATTTAAGCGTTTTTAGTTCCTTCGTCTGCTACGGATGAAGAGAGTCTTCTGGCGAATAGTTTTTGGTACATGCCTGTCAATGACGTATGCTAAGACATGAGAAAATGTGAGAACGGCATTGTAAACGTCGTCAGTGTCCAGAATTGTAACCCACTGTATGTTGGCTAGCACCTCGGTTATGCTACGATGGTCGGCTTTCCGGAAATCATACGGCACAGGCGCTGGAAAGTCAGCATAGTCGTTGTCCAGACTTTCAGCAATGAAAACGACTAAAGGTGGATGATGTGGGACATGGTGAACCAAAGGGGCGGGGCCGTAGAGATGAACCGAGCGGTGTCTTGAGCACTTTCAAAACAGAGGTCCAAGCTGCGGTGATTTTCGTTCACTAAGTGGTTAATTTGTGAGTATGTTGCCACGCTATAGCAATCGAGAAGATGTAAAGCTTCTGAATGAAGCACGGATCTTTCGTAGTCAGGATGGAGAAAGCTACTGCGAGACGATTTGCACGATATACCGGCCAAATTGAAGTCACCTAGCACCATAAACTCATCCGTTGAAGCCCAATTATATATAGAGAAAACGGAGCAGCAATGCGCCTCAATGAATTCGGTATCACGTGTCCGATCAGGTGGAATATACGCAGCTCACAGACACAGTTTTCTATTCAATAGTCTAACAGTGAGCCAGATCTGCTACAAACACTGTAGTGTGTAGTGTTGAGACAAAGAATGTAAACGGCCCTGCTATTGTCCACCTTTCCTAGCTTCGGAGTAGCTAGCGGGTAACACCTGATAGTTGTTTTGCCGTATAGAAAAAGGTGAAATAAAAATCATCTTCAACGATACGAAGCTAGAGCATTGGAAGTTTGATTAGGACTGTTTCATGGAACAAAGAAGTACAGTTCACTCTGATTTACTCTAATATCCAGGGTTTATCTTAGTCTTTAAACTTAGGTTAATAAATATTATCATATGATCCGTGGTCCGTCGTGCGGCACAGCTTAGTCGTTGATGGTAGCACATGCTGCTTCTGATCCTGTTGATGATTTGCTTCGTGGAGCTAAATCGGCCAAAACAATCCTCGATAGGCAACACTGCGGCAGATTAGTCGGATTCCGGTCTTTGGGCGCAAATGGTAAATTTTGACTCTCCAGGAACGTTGACGTCTTCTTGGCGTTGTATGAAGATGCCTTGTCCGGCAGTCTCTATCCGAGTGATGTTTCTGAAGAAACGGGATGAGAGTTTTTCTGCAAACACTTTGGTAGACTTGCTAGTTGATGGCCAAGCCACTTGGTTTGAACCACGGTTCCGAAATCCCCTTATCGGAAATTACGATGTATAGGGTGTTCAATAAGGTCGAATACACTTTTAAAATGTGTTAAATATAAAATGAAAATACAAGATAGTCTTTCTGAATCAATTTTTATTGCAGCAATGTTTATTTAGAACGTTTACCCCCCTTTGTGCTGTATGACGAACTTGAGATGTTTCTTAAAAGAATCGCAAGTAGCATGTACCTGGTCCATCGGCATTTCGTCCAGATCTTGGAAATGAGCTTCTTAAATTGGTCCATTGGGCTTACGTTACGTTCGCAGGGGATTAAGGTCCGGGGAGCTGGGAGCCCACAAAGTCTTATCGAGAAAATCAGTCAAATTCTCCCAACACCACGCTTGAACGATATTCATCATCCTGTTGCAAGACGTAATGATCCTTCCGTACAGGACCACAACCTTCTCCAGAACCTTGGTCTTATAGTACGTGGCGTTGATTTTCACGTTTTTCTCAATAAACATCAGTGGGAGCTTCGCACACCGACGTGGCGCTTTGGAACTATAGGATGTTTATGTGAGATAGGAGGATGCTGGTCAACGTCGGGCCCATAGCCGATCATGTTAGACATTGTGCGGCTGTTGGTAGACAAAGAGTTTCTCGTTAGAAAACACGAACTCCTGACATACGTCCCGCGAAAGTATCAGTTTGGCTCTGTCCAGCCTCTTCTTTGTTGTAGACTTCGTAACACCGCGAACCTTGCGTTTCTTGTACGGTTTGTATCCCAGGTCCTTCGTCATGATGGTTAATTTTCGACGAACAACCTTGATGGCTGCTGGTGTCCTCGCTAAACGCAGCCGCATGGATCTCCACGGTCCTTGGCCGAGGCCGTCTCCCGGTACCGACGAACGGTGGTATAGATGAAATAACGCTTCACCCCTTGGGATTTCAACCACCGAAATATCCCGCTGGGTCGCTCACCTTTCGCAAACAACTTTACTACGACGTCACGGTACTCCTTAGACGTGCGTGGTAAACAAACAACAAATGACAGCAAGTCGACACCATGCGCGTCGGTTAGCCTATGTATGAGGCTTAAGCTGACACAAATACCAATACACATAATGCACATGGTGTATACCTACACAACGGTGAATAGTTGTATTCGAACTTATTGAACACCCTGTAGAAAGGGTGTTCCACATTCAATTGCTTCACGGAAAAACGCTGCAGAAAATCACCTAGTTCAACAATCCTTTCAAACTTTCAAACAATAAAATGTAACCTATGAGTAGTTTGGCATATTTATTTTATTCGACTTCAATACCATAAACGTACGCTCTCACGTTACGCTTAACTCCAGTCATTAGCCCAGTAATTTTCGATGTGTCTTAGTTCCGGTGCGTTGGGGGAGTTCATGTCCTTGGGTACGAAAATGACTCCGTTGGCATCATACCACTCCAGGACAACATTTTAATAGTGCAACGAAGCTAGATCTGGCCAGAAGATCGTAGCGCCTTCGTGTTGCTTCAACGGAGGAAGCAGACGCGTCTGTAGATACTCCTTGAGGTAGATCTTCCCGTTTACAGTCCCGGTAGTCACAGATGGCACATTCCGTTTACCACATGAGCAGACCGCTTGCCAAATAATGTATTTCTGGGCAAACTTTGAAAGTTTCTGCTTCCTTACTTCCTCCGGAACATCAAACTTGTACTGGGCGGTGAAGAACAGTAGCCCCGGAAGCTGACGAAAGTTCGCCTTGACGTATGTCTCATAATCTATGATGAGACAATGAGGCTTCGTCAGCATCTGGGTGTACAGTTTCCGGGTCCGCGAAATTTCCACCGTATTTTGCCGTTCGTCATGATTTGGAGCCTTCTGCACTTTGTCCGTATGTAGGGAGGGAGTCCTTAGCTGTCTGAACGAAAGACTTGGATAGATTCAACCTTTTGGCCACATTCCTGATCGAAGCATTCCGCTTATACGCTTTCACAGTACGCTGGTGATCCTGATCACTAATAGAAAATCCATTTTGACCGCATTTCTCTATCCGTTTGATACTCTGAGTTTCGTAGTACCGTTAATCAAACGACTCATCGTTGACTGCACGATTCCGAGTTGTTTTCCGCAAAAAAACTCTAAACTACTTCTACCCAAACTTTCAAGAGAAAATACCAATGTGATGTGGGTCACCCTTAATATCAGTAAGTGATTGTCGTTAAATTAAAAATCAGTTAATTTGACGTTCACTGTACTCGAAAAAAAACTTTTTGAATCTTTCAAGGAATGTATTACTCACATGGATTATGTTTTGGCATAACTACTTTAATCAACTTCCTTACCATCGCTGAAAGCCCGCACCTTTCCCTTAAGACCCCTCATAACATTTTATGCAATGGTGGAGCCGACATTTTTGGTCACTTTCGTCCTTTCTTTCTTCAACTCCAGCTCGTTCTTAAACACCTTGGACGATTTTCGAATTTTCGCCTTCATTTTGGGCCAAAATCTTTCCACCGGACGAATCTCTGGTGAATTTGGGGGGTTGGCAGTTTTTGGTACTAAAACAACGTTATTGTCTCTGTACAAATCCAACGTCGATCGCGCGTAATGGCATGATGCCAGGTCCGGGCAAAATAATGTCTCGCCTCCGTGGGATCACAGGAAGGGCAACAGACGCTTCTGGAGGCACTCGGTGCGGTTAATTTCGCTGTTGATGGTACCCGTTGTGATGTACGGCTTACTCAGTTTACCGCATTGGCATACGGCCCGTCAGAGCAAGTATTTTTCGGCGAATTTGTCCACTTTCTTCTTCCTTATGTCTTCCGAAACATCAAACCGTGATTCGGCAACGTAGAACTCCAGCCCCGGTATCTGCTTTGCGTCTGCCTGGATATAGGTTTCGTCATCCATAACCTTACACATCGGTTTCGTTAACCAGTCTCGATACAGCTTCCTTGCGCGGGATTTGGCCACCGTGTTTTGTTGATCACGCCGGTTCGGAGCCTTGCGGACCTTGAATACACGAAGCCCAGCTCGTTTCATGGTTTGCTGAACGAACCAGGCGGAACAATTTGCCTTCAGAGCTGCGTCGTGAATCGAAAGGTTCGAATTACATTTGAAATAATCCAACACCTTCCGGGCCTTCGGAGGGTCAGCAGTCTTCGGTTTTCTTCCACTTCCAGCCTGCCGCTCGGTCGTCTGGGACTCTTTAAACGATTTTACCACCCGAGACACAGTTGTATGGGTGATTCCCAGTTGTCTTCCGATCCATCTCATGGTCGCAGTCGGATTTTCCATGACGGCGCGCAAAATTCTCCGTCGATTTTCTTCTGGTTTCGATGTGTTTCGACATGTAAACAATTCACTCCAAACTAGTTATACCCAGATTATCATCAATTTTTACCCACGGACAAAAAAATTACACACGGATAAGAATGGTGCATTTTTTTCGAGTACAGGCCTTAGTTTATCAAAAGATTTTTCCTAAACAGACTGTAAACATTTCCTTATCTCACTCAGCTGAACAGCTAGAAGAATGAGAACAAAAAGTATGGTTTTCCCATAGGAATATAAACTTCAAAAGGAGAGTGCAGTTCGAGTTAGGAATTAATTGAGCTCAGATTTTGGGAGCAGAGTCAGGATTAGATCGATTGAGTTGGGCAAAGCTGGATATTTTTAATCACCCTAGTGTGCACATTTGTGATGAGCATTCGATTAGGTACAGTTTCAGCTATGTCAATCTGTTGCAGAGACTTACACGGCGGGACAATTTAACTCAATTTTTAGTCGTTTTTGACTCACATTCGTCAAAAGAGTATTCACTCATATATGAGTAAATGTGACTGGGATTGACAAGTCGACTAACCTACACTTCCCTTTCATTTAACTCATTTAACTCATTTACTCATTTTTTGAGCAGATCCACTTTTTTCGAAAATTGAGTAACATTTCCGTGAGAGAACAAGAGATAGTATACAATTCTACTCAAAAAATGATTAAATGAAACGGGAGTGTAGTACACCGACTTAAATCAGATCGATGATTAAGATATGTCGACATGTCAATCCCAGTCACATTTACTCTTATATGAGTGACTCCACTTTTGACGAAAGTGAGTAAAAAACGATTCAAAATTGAGTCAAATAGTCACGCCGTGCGCAATCATGATGTGACTTAAAGGGCGAACACGAAATTATTGCGACACCGAAAATGTCATGCCAATTTTGTTATAATGTTTAGAATCAAACCAAAATTTTAGGGTAGTTTTATACATATATTTACTTCAAAAATCAAAAGAAAAGTTAATCGATGGAGCCTTGAGTGTAAAATTGAACGCATTTCCGCTTGATGCCCTCCATCAAAGTCTTTACAGTGTCATCCGGTACCAGTTTCTCAGTTTTTTTTTTCCATTTTCTTAACATGCCCTTCTCGTCTTTGACTGTCTTCTTGCTGTTCCGAAGTTCCCGCTTCATCATTGCCCAGTACTGCTCAACCGGGCGCAGCTCCGGACAGTTTGGCGGATTCATGTCCTTTGGAACAAAATGGACAGAATTGGCCTCATACCACTCCAGGACACTTTTAGAATAGTGGCATGATGCCAAATCTGGCCAAAATAGCGGAGCTTCGTCGTGCTGCTGCAAAGAATCGGCAAAAGGCGCTTCTCGAGGCACTCAGATTTGTAGATCTCGCCATTTACTGTGCCCTTTGTCACGAAAGGCTCACTCCTCAGTCCGCGAGAGCAGATGGCCTGCCAAATGAGATATTTGGAGGCGAACTTCGACGTTTTCTTCTTCTTAAATTTGTCGTCCACATAGAACTTGCTCTTGCCGGTGAAAAACTCCAACCCCGGAATTTGCTTAAAATCGGCTTTTATATACGTTTCGTCGTCCATCACACAGCAGCCATATTTTGTCAGCATCTTCTCGTAGAGCTTCCGTGCCCGAGTTTTAGCCGTCGATTGTTGCCGCTCATCGCGGTTTGGGGAGTTCTGTACCTTGCATGTATGTAGTCCAGCTCTCTTCTTTGCATTCTGGACGTAGCTCTGCGACATGCCGATCTTTTTAGCCAAATCACGGCTTGAGACGTTGGGATTTGCTTTAATCATCCGCTTCACCTTTCCCTCCGGCTTTTTGTTCTCCGGTCCCGGTTTTCTTCCAGCTCCTTTGCCGTGGTCCAACGTCAACCGCTCCTGGAACCGCTTCAACACTCTGGAGACGGTTGAATGGTGAATGTTCAACATTTTTCCCAACTGCCGGTTCGACAGGTCAGGAAATTCCAGGTGTTTGTAAAGAATTTGTTCTCTCGACTCGCGTTGGTTCACCTCCATTTTCGTTGAATTGAAAAACACGACTTTGAGTTTGACAGCATGTAAACAATACACATCAATGAGAATGTGTGCAAAATTTGGTTGATTTTCACCCAATGGTAAAAAAGTTATGCCCTGTTGAATGTGTCGCAATAATTTCGTGTTCGCCCTTTAATTAGAGAGAGACAGAAATACAACCAAGGTACAAGTCGTTCCGTATCACCTTAATTTTGTATAGTACGGTGCTCACTATGGAACCCATTATCTTGCTATTGAATGCACACATTTTAGTTTGAATGAATTTGGAGATGTAACAACATGTATTCACACTGCAAATTTGTTATAAATATCGATACATTTTCAGCGAATCCATCGAAAAATCCCACCTATTTACACAATCGAGACTAGCAAAAAAATGGTCTGAACTTGATTAACAAAGAAAATGTCATGTTTAATAATAAATTAATTCACCCTCTTAAGTATCAGGCTACTATGTAGTGTCATGCGAAAGAGCTGTTCACTTCCCACAAGCTCTTTCAAACATTTGTGCAAAGTTCAATTCACCAAGATGCAACTTTGGCCCGGCATCGTGAAACTCTTGCCAGGGAATACTTTGTGGCTGTTGGATCGTTGGTAGGAAATTTTGCGGTGAATAGTTTCCCCAAACGGTTGGCTAAATTTCGGAAACAAATTCAATGAGATGTTATTAGTTTAGATTGCCAGCGGGATAATTTCTGGCTGCATTGAAGTGCACTTCAAATTCGGAAAATGTTTCACTATATATGCAGTTTGCTACGTGTGCAAATGATGCACCTTCCTTCGAATGACCCTCATTTGGAGGCGATAATCCTCGTTCCTAGTGTCCTTTCGCACGGATTGGTACGAGCTGGATTCGGTTGTGAATAATTTTCGGGCCGATAGTGAAGTGAACTGGCATTAAACCTTGAAGTTATACGTTGATATGCATGCTGATGACGTTTTGAAATGCAGTTTTTTTTGGCTCTCGAATACCGTTTGATGATTCAAGTGAAGCACACAAAGTGCAGAGAGAGAAAAACTGTCATCCTTGGAATCCGGTACGTTCAAGCGTGTCCGAAAGCTAAGTCTGATAAAAGTGTTTGAGCCGATGAAAAAAAAATCGTTTGGAATATTTTATTCATGAACTATTCTCACCGAATATGAATATTCAATTTTTGGTCATATCGGTTCAGCGAACAAGAGACCAGAAATACAAAATTCCTTACACATAACTGCCACAGCAGTTCACCAATGGCCCGTTTCGGAAAACTGATGCTCCGGAAAAGTGGTGCTAAAATGTGTATGTGTGTGTGTGTGTGGTGCGGAAATTCGAGCTCCTAACATCATTTCGGAAACAATATTGATAGCTCACCGGGGAAAAGCAGAATTGGTCGACACATTCCCGTCCGTTGCCGAATTGCCGGAACGATTGAGTACAATTGAAACACGTGCATACACAATTGGATACAATTTTGAATTTTTGAAATGTGATCCTTTTTGCAAGGGGGGATGGGGATGGGGTGCATTCGGGAAACAGTTTCCGTTCTGGAATGTCCTGTTGCGGACTTCAGGTGCACACTAAATTGCTTCCTTTGGAAGCCACACTGTGCGTTTTGGCTTTTGTAGTATTTTTTTTTGGGGAAATAATAGATTGTTCTTTGTTTTGCAGAGTTGCATTGGATTGGCTCGTTTGATTTAGATCTGTCAGTAGAAATCAATCTGAAACATATTTCCAAGAACCGGTTGGTGGTTATTCAAGATTGAAGTTGAAGTTGATTCAAGTTGAAAACTGAATGTGGCTAGGTGAGTTTGTTTGTAGAGTAGACTTCTCTACTAACAAAATTCCACTTTGTGAGTGGCTCCAACAGCATACCTTACTTTTGGTATAAATCGATTCATAATTTATCGAGCGTGTTTGAAAAAATCGTTTGTTTTCTTATAGAGTAAAACACTATCACATTTTGCGATTAACCAAAACAGCATCCTTTCTGTTGGTATAAATCGACTCTTATAAAAAATAGGAACGTATATTTAAATATGCGTTGCACAAATTTAGCTGCCCAACTTAAAAACATAACTTGTGATGTAATGATCAAAAATGTATCTTAAAGACATGATCTCATGTATTTTCATAATTCACACAACTTATTTTTGGCATCTTAAAGGACAAAAACAGTGCAATTTGAGCTCACCGTATTCACCGTATCATCATGGTATTCATGCTTTGCTTTGAAATATTTTTTACCGGGCTTAGTGCTTTATTTTTTATTTCGATTATCTATTGTTTTGTAGCGCGAGTGATTGCAGAGCACATCCATAAGAAGTTTGTCGATAAAGGGTGATACGGTCAAAATTTGGTCAAGGGAAAACGCGTGTAAATCGGTGAAATCATTTATTTAAAAAATCAAATTAAATTTCTTTTTCAAGTTCAATTAGTATAAAATTCAGGAAAAATATTCAGTTAGGCTTCCGCTTTTCCAAATCCGAATTGCCGGGCCTTATGCTTGACCCCTGCCATCAGATTTTGTACAGCCACCCTGTCCACCTTCTTCGCCGCAGAAAGCCAGTTTGCCTTGAACTGCTGCTCGTCCTTAGCAGTTTTTTGGTCTTCTTTAGGTTCCGCTTGACAATAGCCCAGTATTTCTCAATTGTGCGGAGGTCTGGCGTGTTGGGAGGGTTCTTGTCGTCGGAACCACCTGCACGTTGTTGGCGGCGTACCACTCCATGGCCTTTTTACCGTAATGGCAAGATGCCAAATGCGGCCAAAACAGTACGGAACAACCGTGTTTCTTCAGGAAAGGCAGCAGACGTTTATTCAAACACTCTTTCACGTAAATTTCTTGGTTGACGGTCCGGAAGCTATGAAAATGCTGCTTTTCAAGCCACAGGTACAGATGGCATGCCAAACCAGATATTTCTTTGCGAACTTTGACAGTTTCGTGTGCTTGAAAATATCTGCTACCTTTCCCCTTCCTTTTGCCGTATAAAACTCCTGTCCCGGAAGCTGCTTGTAGTCGGCTTTGACGTAGGTTTCGTCGTCCATTACCACGCAGTCAAACTTCATCAGCATCGTCGTGTACAGCCTCCGGGATCGCGCTTTGGCCGTCGTATTTTGTTTACCATCGCGATTTGGAGTCACTACCTTCTTGTAAGTCAATAGTCCGGCTCGTTTTTGGCTCGGTGCACGGTTGTAGACGATACACCCAGCTTATTTGCGGCATCTCGGAGAGATAGGTTAGGGTTTCGCTTGAAACTACCGGCAACTCTCTTTGTCGTCTCAGCGGCTTTTCGATTTCCCCCGATCCAGACTTCCTGGCTGTCGACAAACGTTCCCCAAACACTTTAATTACATTTGTAACGGTTGATTTGGCAGCTTTTAGCGATTTTGCCAACTTTGCGTGCGAGTAGCTCGGATTTCCGCGATGCGCGAGCAAAATTTTGATACGCTGCTCTTCTTGCTTGGACGGCATTTTGACAACTCAAGAGTGAATTCCAAAATCAAAATAGGAGCAACATTCTACACACACACACCTTCAAAATGAGGGGTGTTCAGGTTTTTTAAATGCAAAATTGAATGAAATACGTCAAGTTGATATTGACCAAATTTTGACCGTATCGCCCTTTAGTTTTGAATATTTTTCGCGAGTGGATGAAAAATCGGGTTTCGCCGAGTAAGATATGTCGGTGGTGAGTACATAATTAATTGTGATCCAAATTATTTGTTCTACATGTTCTTGGGGCCACCCTATCTTGGAACAAATAAACCACTGTCTCATTTTGTAAGTGATTCTAGCGGCATCAGTACTGCTGGTGTAGATCGGCCTTAGTTGACTCTCAGGCGTTGAGATTTATTAACTTGTTATCCTAATGAAAAACAACAATCACACTTTGTGGGTGGTCCCAATAGCAACCTTACTGTTGGTTTAAATCTGTGCTAATCGGAAATCGGTACTTCTTTTCAAAAATTTCCCTATACAGCTTATCATTAACCACCCTGCTGCTACCCAATCCTTTTATCCAAAATCCCAGTGAGTCCTCGTGGAAGTGCAGTGTACTCCGGGGCTTCCAATAAAGCGAGTTTCATGTCAACATATTTCTACCATTTCCTCACTTGACCTGCATTCGGGTGGGGCCGGCGCTGGTATTGCCTTAGTTTGGGATCACCAGTGTTTACACATTGAGGATGTATGTTAGTCCCAAGCATCATCTGTTGGTTCTCTTTGTAATAACAGCTGATCTGGCAACAGTGGACTAGCAACCTCGAGCTGTCAATCATGCGCTCATGAAATTGTGCAATATTAAAGTAGTGTCTTGGTGATTTTTGTGACGGTCATCATGCTGGACCGCATTCTTTTCATTTTGATGACTATTTTGAATTTATGCTAGATGTCTAAGAGATATCACGAACAACAGCACGAAAACTCAACCAAGGTTACGTTTAAGAACACTAAATTCTTATTTTATATGCACCGTTCGTGAAATGGGCTGATTTTCAGAACAACGAGTGGCTGTAGATGAAGATTCTGACGACATTGTTGCGTAGATTTTGACGGGTTGGACGGATCGAGAGTTTTACCGAGTTTACGAGTCTTTGTTTGTAGAAGGGTTTATCGTTTTATGGAGCCACCCAAGCAACACAAAACTGTCATAATTGGTTGCAACAACTTGATTGTGTCTTGAGTGAGTCACACTGAAGTAACTTAAACTGATTTGCAACAATTGTGGTACTAGGACAGTCATGAATTACATTACGCTAAAAAAAATCGTCACGTTGTTTCCACGTGAAACGCACGTAATTTTTGTCCACAGCCGAAACCAGTAATAAACACGTGGAATTCACGTAGGAGCTACATGATTTCCACGTAACTCCACATTCTACGTAAAAATCACATATCCCAAGTAGCACAGGTTGTTACATTAAAGTCGCAGCGATTGTTATGTAACAAATTGGTATGTGAAATCAAAATTACTGCAACTATCTATATAACAGCTGTGTAACCAAAAAAGCGCAAAACGTGTAACTATCAAATGTTACATAATACATCGATACATCGATAGAAAATATAATTGATATATATTAACATTGAAGTAGTTATGTTGAATTTCAAGAAATATCATCAAAATTGTTTGTGCAGATTTAAATTTACGTGTTTCAAAAACTTCAGTTAAAACAACAGTTTGCTTTCGGTTTCTGGAAATTTATCCTCGTTCTTAATGTGTAAATGTTGGAGAATATAAGATACATTCAAAATTTAATACACTGTTTTTAATCGAATTACGTTCGTTTTATTTAAAAAAATTTGCCCTCTTGAATCAGCGCTTGCTCCTTTTTCGTGAAATTACGCTTCTTAATTTTTTTTCCACAATTGCTCTTTCTGGAATGAAATTCTTACGATAAAATATCGTTTATCCGATGTCATCAATATATGTAACTAAGCTTAAACTATATTGCAACTAAAAAACTTTTGACAGTTTCATAATAAGGTCACAACTTTATCACTTGGTAACTTTTGTGCAACTTTTCATAACTTTTGTTTCCAAATGACGAAAAGATAACCATTTTAACCTAACTTATTACAAGCGTCCTTATTGTAACCATTGTGCAATCAGTTTTATTTGTATTTAGACTTTAGCATAAGTTACAAGTGCTACTTGGGGAATTTTACGTGATATTTCACGTACAATTCACTGGCACGTAATGTTCACCTGATTTCACTGAAGAAGATTTGGATACGTATTAAGGTGAAAGTTACGCGACATTTCACGTGGAAATAACGTGTCGATTTGTTTGAGCGTAGTGTTTGAGTTTCGTTTATTGGATTTTGTTCGTGGAGTATACAGTACTGGACAAAATAAAGTACGCACCTGATGTAATTAAATTTAAATCACTATGACTTTTTCGGCATGAGATATTTCAATGCAATTCATTTGAATAAAATGTAGTTTATAATTTATAAAATGTATACCACAACAGTACATATTTATAGTAAATTTTTATCATTTTTTTAAAAATATTTTTGATATCAAGGAAAGCGGTAACTTGAACATAATCCGATTATAAGAACAGCTTTGCCCAACGCCGACCTTTGATTTGCAAAGTTGACTGGTTTGTTTGTTTTGCTGTTAGCATTTATTTAAGACTTATAATGACTCCTGTAGGATCAAACGTCTAAATTTTGCCCAAAAGTACATTAACAAGCCATTAGACTTGGGGAAAACTCTCTGGAGTGATAAAAGCAAGTTCAAACTCTTGGGTCATAAAAAGAGGGCACGAGCCTGGACAAAATCTGGAGAGAAACTTGCAGATAAAAGTGTTCAAAAAACAGTGAAGCACGGAGGTGGCAATATCATGATGTGGGGGTGCTTTGCGTGGTCTGGGATTGGAAATCTTGTCAAAATAGATAAAATAATGACTGCCGACTCTTACATCAGCATTATAGAGAGAAATCTGAGGGAGTCGGCACGTAATGTTGATTTGCAGAATAAGTTTATCCCAAGCACACCGTCCCAAAAACCAATGCCTACTTCCGAGGTTCACGTATAAAACTATTGGAATACCTTAGCAAAAGGGAAATAACAAACTGATATCATCTAAGTAACAAGTTCTGTTATCCAAGATATCATTTTGATTTCAGCTGTTGTAGTTAAACAAGTTTAGTTTTCACCATTTGGTTATTTTGTTATCATATGTTATCACTTTTAAAACAGTTTTAGTGACTGTGACTTATTAGTTTTTGTGACTGTGACTTAGTAGTAGAATGCTAATCTCTAAATATTTTCCGCATATTTGAACAAGAAATTATTTCAAAATATTTCAGTTATTAGCCTGAGAATTTGATATCAAATTGATAACCTAATTTGAAACTATTGCAATAAAATTGCTCACATTTCAGGATTTGTTATCAGGATGATCTCATCGATAACAAAATCAGTTATTTTTGTGATATCTAAAGAGTATTTTTTGTTATCTCTTCTGTTTTTTGGCTGTTAATTCAGCCTCAATGATAATATATCCAGAAATCAAACTATCATAACCTGGTATTAAAATTTGTTATCAATTTGGTATAATTCTTTGCTCGGGTGGTCACCTCAAAGCTCAAACTTGAATCCTATTTGTGTTCTATTCGAAATCAAAACGTTGACAAAGGAGACGTGACCAACCGTGACAAACTATTCGAAGCTCTGGAGAAGGCCTGGATAAATTTAAACCCCTCAACACATCCGCAATCTCGTCAAAAGTATACCACGACGCCTGCAAGACTTTTTTGAGGCGCGAGGTGTATTGATTTTCGCAAACAGCAATAAAAGTCATGAATTTTTAAGTTCGTTATGTCCATAAAAAAACGATCAATCAAAAAATAAACCTTGTTTTGTTCTGTTAAAAATATCACTCTCAAAGCGCAAATAAATCCAGATTCCGAAAATACATATGTAGTTTTAATTTTCGTCCAATGATTTCGAAATGTTATCTTTCATAGTTGCTGGATAATCTGACAAATTTTGGAATTATGGAAGATGCGTACTTTATTTTGTCCAGTACTGTATATCGATGTATGTAAAAATGAATTTCTGTCTATCTGTCTGTCTATCTGACCACTACAGACTCGGAAACTAATGAACCGATCGGTGTGAAAATTTGTATGCAGGTGGTTTTGGGGCTGGGGAAGGTTCTTATGACAATTTGAGAAACACCCTCCCCTGAGGAAAGGGGGGCTCCCATACAAATGAAACACAAGTTTTTGCATAACTCGAGACCTAATCAAGCAAATTGAACCAAGTTTGGAATGTTGGAATTTTTAAAGGCAAGAAATATTTTAATGGTGGTTTGAGGCCTCTTTCCATTCTGAAAGGGGGCGCTTTCATACAAATCAAATACAAATTTCTGCATAACTCGAGAATAAATCAAGCAAATGTAACAAAAATTGGCATGTGGAGATTTTTTAAGGCAAAAAATATTTTTAGTGTGGTTTGAGACCCCTCGAACTTCTGAAAAAGGGGGGTTTCCATACAAATGAAACCCAAATTTCTGCATAACTTGAGAACTAATCAAGTAAATGGGACCAATTTTGACATATGGAGATTTTTTAAGGCAAGAAATGTTTCTATGGCGTTTTGGAACCCCATCGCTTTCTGGAAGAGGGGGGCTCCCATGCAAATGAAACACACATTTCTGCATAACTTGAGAGCTAATCAAGCAAATGGAACCAAATGTGACAGGTGGAGGTTTTTGGAGACAAGACCTGTTTATATGGTAGTTCAAGACCCTTTCCCTAATTGTAGGGAGGGTCTCATACAAATGGATACAAACAAATTTCTGCATAGCCCGAGAACTAATCAAGCAAATGAAACCGTATTTGGCATGTGGTGGTTTTTGAGACAGGATTTCCATACATATAAAAATGATTTTTTGTCTGTCTGTCTGTCTGTCTGACCCCCCTTATAGACTCAGAAACTACTGAACCAATCGGCTTAAAAATTTGTATGCAGGGGCTTCTGGGACTGGAGAAGGTTCTCATGATTGTTTTAGAACTTTAAAACTCTTTTAAAGGGGAGCTCTTATGCAATTGAAACACAAATTTCTTCACAACTCGAGAACCAATCGAGCAAATGGAAGGGGGTTGGTTTTTGAAGGCAAGAATGTTTCTATGGTGGTTCGAAACCCTTCTCCTTGCTATTATGTGGGGAGGGGGGACTCTCATACGAATGAAACAAAAAATTCCTGCATTGTTCCAGAACTGATCAAGCAAATTGAACCAAATCTGGGATGTGGGTCGGGAGAGTTGAAGGCAATGATTGCATGTTGGTGGGATCAAATGAAACACATATTTCAACCGAACATGAGAATTATCCAGGTTACTGAAACATAAAACGTTTATTTCTAGGGTAAGAAGCATGTTCTGATAGAAGTTTGAACCTTAGTCAAGAAAAAAAAACTCATTCCCAGAAACAAGCATTAACGTGCTAGTTCCAATAAATTTTCATTTATTTAGTTGCAAGCGCTAGCTTTGTGGTTCATAGTTCCGATGGTATGAAAATCATACGGATAACTTTCTAAGTGTAGGACTCTTAAGTAAATAAGTAAGTCTTCAATAAAGTTGTTTACTAGGACAAGAGCTTGTTATTGGTGGTTATCAGTTCCGAATCTGTCTACCACGCGGTGCTAGAGTGCTTGTACATTTTTGGAATATGCTGGATCCTTCTTAAATTCAAGGTTTCAGTTTTCATCAAGGCTGTTCAATAGGTAAAGACTTGATTTGTGAACTTTAGTTCAGAATATCTTCACTACATGGCGCTAGTATGTGACGGAATTATCAGAATATGCTATATCTTGGGATCCTGACTATATGCACAGAAAATTTATTCTATTCTGCTCGACCATACTTCTCACTCTTCATGTCTATCCTTATGCTGTAAATTTAACTCTTTTCCCTTATCTCTAGTCCCACGTATAGCAACGCAATTTTTTTTATAGG
The DNA here is from genome assembly GCA_034211315.2 of Aedes japonicus. NCBI lineage: Eukaryota > Metazoa > Arthropoda > Insecta > Diptera > Culicidae > Aedes > Aedes japonicus. The sequence continues at coordinate 12,928 of JASCZW010009460.1, read as the reverse complement.
TAGGGAACGGCTTAAGCACCCCGGGACCCTATTCCAAGCACGGGGTAAACGTTAACCTACAACGCTCATTTTTTGCAGTATGGTGCTTCACTAGATGGAGCACCATACTGCAAAAAATGCGCGTTATAGGTTAACGTTAACCCCGTGCTTGGAATAGGGTCCCGGGGTGCTTAAGTCGTTACCTACCCTACCTAAAAATGTATAAACATCACAGAAGAAAAAAAAGTGACCGAGATGAAAAGTGATGCGGCATATTTGGATTTTTCAGTGAAGAAGGCTTGTCTTCGGCAAAGTAAGGCTTGTTCGCGACAAAATCTGGACAGATTAAATTTGGAATAAAACAATGGAATGGTAACAATCGCTTCTTTAACGTTTGCATAAAAAAGAATGAACTTTTTAAGGATGGTGATAAAAAGGGTTGGACAGATAAATTTCAAATGAAAGGTGATTATTTAAGCTTACTTGCAAAAAAATTCTATGCTCTTGTGAGCGGCCTTCCGGCAGTTAACCGAAACATTCGCCATGGCGGACGAAAACATGCGTGTAGGCATGTTTTTGAGTTCTTTCTTCGTTTTATTTATCAATTCCTCCTCAGTTTTCACGACAAAATTGTTGGAGTAAATCTTACGCTTCAAGTTGGCCCAGAAATTTTCGGTGGGAGGCAGCTGGGGGACGTTGGGTGGGTTCGCTGACTTGGGGAACACCTTGATATTCAGCCACTCCATCTCCTCCAACGATCATTTTGAGTAGTGGCCCGACGCCAGATCCGGCCAGAACACCGCGTCTTCGCCATCATGGTATTTCTTGATTAACGACGTAATTTCACGGCCAGTCCGGAGCGAAAGAAGAGCGGCTTTGACATCCCCTTCTCGCTGATTGTCAGCCACAGCAACACCTTCTTGGGGAACTTAGTGTGTGAAATGAACTTCACCTCGGAGCTCACTTCCTTCATGGGGGAAGTACAATACGAAGTGCCCTGCCAGTCGTTACCATTCAGGGTGAGATAGGTCTCGTCGTCCATCACCCCCGCCACGTCGCGATTCGCCGGGAAAATATGCTGGCATTTAGCATAGAAATGAACCAACTTTGCAAAAATATAGCTTATAGGGTAAGGGGATGTAATGTTAGCCTAGCTCCTTCATTTGGCCTATGTGCCAAATGTGTCATTTATTTAGCGATAATCATCGAAATCATGTTGCTATTAGCATGACTGAAGCAATTGTGACAATATTAATGGTACTTGTAGTTGTTCATTTCCACGTAATTTTTGATTTCTTGAACTTTTGGGGCATCACGATTTCACTGGTTAAGCTGAACAGATGATGTGCATGATCTTCAAGTGAACTAAATTTGGCATAGTTGAATAGATAAAGCTAGTCATGCAGTCTGGATGTGCAGAAAATAGTTACACGATACAAACTAACTATTCACATAGCTAAAATAAAAATGATTTCACAAGAAAATCGTAGACTCAATGTTGGGGACATATTTTTATTTGTATGTTCCTAACTTAAGTGTTTCGAGGCAGTTTTAATTTAGTTTGTTTTGTGAAATGTTGAATTCAGTAAATCGAATAAAGCTATCAATGCCTTAATTCATAAAATAAGAAAAAAAAAACCGTACAAAGACTGCATTTAGTAGTAAATCCATCGGATGGGACAAAGTTGCATCCATAAATAGACCCAATTTAGTGCTTATAGACCGACATTAAATCCATAAACCTCGAATGTTTCTTACTTTATAAATAGAATTTTTTTTACCTTTCGTGATACATGCTACCAAATGTCTTATCATCTTAGAAATTGCTTATTATCTTGGAAAGTGTTTAACTAGTTGAATCTCGCTTAGAGCTTTAAAACTTGATGAGTAATAATAAAAAATTTAATCGATCATTGCATAATAGGCTGAGTTAAGGGACACATACCCTATGTGTTAATTTATTCAGTGAGAGTTTCAAAAATATTCGGCATAAAATGAATTTTCGGTGATCATTTTTGTCTGTTGCATTTTTTTTCGAGTACAATCTTTAAATAATGTAACATTTAAGTATTCGCAAATAATGGCATTGATGTGTTACCGTTGGTTTCCGTAACGTGGACTATACACCGTTCAAACAAAACCTGTAAAATTATGGGTTCCTGAATGTTACACATTTACCTCTATTATACTCAATAGAAATTTACGTGTGATCTTAATTTTTTATTTATTGATTTATTTCGTTGATGAAAATAAATAGTAAATGAAAAAATTAGATGCAATATTCTATTGGTATGTGTTCAAATGTGTAACATTCAGAATATAATTTGGGTTTTTGTTTGAACGATGTATATTATTTAGAATACTAAATGTTACATTATTTAAGCGTACTCGAAAAATACGGCATTAAATGATCCTCAAAATTCATTTTATGCCGAATAACGAAACTCTGTAGTCGTGCTGCATGGGGTATGTGTCCCTTAACTCGGCCTGAAAAATTTATTATTACTCATCGAAATTTAGAAACTCTAAACTGTACTAAGATAACAAGCAATTTCTAAAATGATAAGACATTTGTTAGCATGCTGGTAAAACTCTGTTCTAAGTCAGAGGCTCGAGATAAACGCTAGACTAGTGTATTAATGGATGCAACTCGTCCCATCCGATAGTTACTACCCAAATGCAGTCTTTAACATTTCTTATTTATGGTGGAGCATTGATAGCTTATTCGACTAATTCAACATTTCACCAAGACAAATCTAGTAAGGCAACGGGAGACTACAGATAAGTATGATACAACCTACATTTTCTTGTGAATCATTTTATTTAGCTGAATTAGTTGTAATCGATGTAACTATTTTCTGCGCATCCCAGACTGCATGACTAGCTTATCTGTATGCCAGAACTGTGCATCATCTGTTCAGCCAGTGAATGTGTTACCCAAGTTCAAATCCAAAGTGAAATGAACGGCTACAAATTACCATTAATGTGTCTGGTACTTCGAGCAATAGCAACACATGATTTCGATGATTATCGCTAAATGTGTTATTTAACATGGGTAAATGAAAGGAGCTAGATAGCGTATCCCTTGCCACCATGAAATATATTTTAGAAATTGAGTTCACCTCTATGCTAAAATCTCTGGCATATTTTCAATGGCGATCACCGTCAATGAACGACGAGACCTATCACCCTGAATGTGGCTGACTGGCAGGCGTACTTCCCCATGAGAGTGAGCTCAGTGAAGTTCATTTCATCCCCAGAGAAGATGTTGCTGTGTGACTGATCGAATCAAGCCAGCCTTCTTTCGCTCCGGTATCATGTGAGATACCATGATGTGAAGGCTGATATTCTGGCCGGATGCCTCAAAATGATGTTGGAGAATCGTGGCTGAATCAATTGTTCCCAAGTCAGCTCAACGTCCCAGCTGTTTCTGGATGTGAAGCGTAACAATTTGTCGTGAAACAGGGAGAATTGATAAATAAAACGAGAAGAATAAACATGCCCTTATGACACCTCGTCCTGTGTAACTACCGGAAGACCTCTGAAACGCCATTTTTTACTAGTAAGCAAATAATCCTTTCATTGAACTGTCCAACTTTATGCCATCATAAAAGTTCATTCTTTATGCAAACGTTGAAACGTTATTACCGTTTCATTTTTATTCAATTTAATCTGTCAGATTTATCGAACAGCCACTACTTGCAGAGACAAGCCTTCTTCGCTGAAAATCAAAATCTCGGTCACTATTTCTGTAATGTTACAGGTAAAGTGAAGTAACGGCAAGCACTTGGGATCCTATTCCAAGCACGGGGTAAACGTTGGCCTATAGCATTTTGCAGTATGGTGCTCCATCTAGTGAAGCACCATACTGCAAATGAGCGTGTAAATTAACGTTACCCCGTGCTTGGAATAAATTCCAGATGAATTCCCTCACCTACTCTTTGAAGTGATTATATATAGTTAAATTTTGGCAACAAGATAGACATGAAATTGAAGTATGGTCGGCAAATGGAATAAATTTCTGTATATATAGTCAGGATCCCAGATATAACTCAATGATGAATTCCGTCGCATACTAGCATACATGTGTATTCTGAACTAGGGATTCACCGTCAGATAACACCCTGTGGAGCAACCTTGATGAGAGCCTTGTATTTAAGAGGATCAATATTCAAGTGTAAGCCCGCGTGGTAGACAGATTCAGAACTAATGTACCAATAACAAGCTCTTGTCTAATTCTGAAGACTTATAAGAGTCCTACATAGAGTTATCCGTATGATTTTCATGCTATCAGGAACTATGACACAGAAGCTATGCTTCTTCAAATGTGAAATTTATTGGAACTAGCGTTAGCTCTTGTTTCGATGGTCACTGTGACTGATTGAAAACTCTATCAGAACATGCTTCTTCCCAAGTAAACGTTTATGTTTCGGTAACCTGGATGTCATGTTCGGTGAAATGTTTATAAGTCCCGCAACATGCAATCGTGCCTTGCTCCTCTGACCCATCTGTTTGGTTCAATTCTTGATCAGTTCTGGAACAATGCGAATTTTTGTTTCATTCGTATGAATCCCCTCCCCATAATGGCAAGGAGAAGGACTCAGGTATATAGAACATTCTTGCCTTCAACCTCATTTAACGTTGATCTCGGTTGTGAAGAAAACGTGTTTCAGTAGAATACAAAACAATCATGGTACTCTCAGTCCAGAGCTTCCTGCTGGTGCAAGCAGGCAGTTCGTGGTTTCTGAGTCTGAGGTCAGACAGACGGACAGACAAAATCATTTTTATGGCCATCGTCTCTCCAGAGCAGTTCTCGGGCTATGCAGAAATTTGTTTGTAGCTATCCGACATGGACCCTCACACAGTGGGAAAGTCTTCAAACGGGTCTTGTCTCCAAACCTCACACTACTCTGCGACTGGTTCCATTTAACGATTAACTCTGAAGTTATGCAGAGAGTGTGTATTTCATTTGCATGGAGCCCCTCTCCAGAAGCGTGAGTTCCAAACCTTCATGGCTGTTGCTTGCCTTAAAATCCCGTATGTGGTAGGTCCATTTACTGATTGGATATAGTGTAAATTTGGGTTTCCTTCTGAACCCCTTTCAGTCAAACCACACTAAAATATTTTCCTTGTAAAATCTCATCTCATTTTATTTACATTCTTGTTCTTCAGTTATGTCTGAGCTATGACAGGCAATATGAAACACTCAGATGGAAGAGCCTCAAACCACCATTAAAATATTTCTTGCCTTTAAAATTCAACATTCAAACTGGTTCAGACTAGCTTGGAATGCTCAGTTATCACGTGTTTCATTGTATGGGGCCCCCTCCTCGGGGAGAGTGTTTCTCCAGGTGTCATGTGACTACAGCCTGCCTGCAACTGAAATTTTCACGCCGTCGATTCATTGAGTCTAACAGTGTCAGATAGACAGACAGATAGACAGAATTCATTTTTACATGTAATCGATATACAGTACTGGACAGAAATGAGATGCGCATCTTCCATAATTCCAAAGGTTATCAGATTATCAGTAATACTGAATAACATTTCAAATCGTGGACGAAAATTAAAGACACATGTATTTCAGGTCTGGACCTGACTGCGCTTGGCGTGATGTACAACAGAAAAACAAGTATGAGCATAACAACTTAAAGTGTGACACATGCTGTTCCCTTGAAATCAATACCTCGCGCCTCAAAATCTTGCGAGCATCATGTCTCTTTGACGGATACAGTGTGAAGTTTCCATTTATCGGAAGCGCTACCGGCTCAAATCAGTTAATACGGTTAGTCACGTCTCCTTTGTCAACGTTTCAGTCATTTACAGATAAATTCAAGTTGTGAGCTTTAGTGACCGCCGAGCAAATGATAGTTTGATTTCTGGATTATATTATCATTGAGGCTGAATTAACAGCCAAACAGAGAGACAACAAAATATAACAGATATCGCAAAAATAACTGATTTTGTAATCAATGAGATCATCTGATAAACAAAATCTGAGAATATGGCTATTTTAATACAATGATTTCAAATTGGGTATCAATTTGATATCAAATTCTCCATTTATGTAACTGGAGATATTTGAATAATTTCTTTAGATATGAAATCTGCAGGGGTGTATTCTGCAAGTCACAGTCATAAGACTAATAGAGTCGCAGTCACTAAACTGTTTTAGAAATGATGACATATGACAACAAGTATGAGAGAGATGATGAGCAAACTGACAGCTATAACGAGCAGTCAAAATTGATATGTGAGCAATTGCCAGATGATATCATTTGTTATTCCCTGCAGATATTCAATGGATTTTATGCGTGAACCTCGGGTAGGCGTGTGGTTTTGGACAGTGTGGATGGAAAGCCTTATTCTGCAGATAGCGTGCGTGCCGACTCCTCCGGATTTCTCTGCATGTCTTTGATGTAAAGTCGACGTCATTAGCTTTTATCTGTTGCAGCAAGTTTCCAGTCCCAGACACATGGGATTTCTTCTTAGTTTTGTCCAGACTGATAGCCTCTTTTATGACCCGGGACCCCAGACTTTAACGAAATCACTCCAGAGAGTTTCCCAAGTCTAATGAGCTGTTGAAATGTACTTTTGACAGAAATTTGATTTGATCTACGGGAAGTCATTCTCAAGTCTTAAATAAATGTAACGGCAAAACAAACAAACCGATCAACCTTTGCGAATCAAGATAAACCATTGAACAAGCTGTTCTTACTCAATCAGTTATGTTCAGAGTTACCGCTCATGATATCAAAATCCTGACGCAAAAATGATGAAATTTACATAAATATCAATATGTGTGTATTTATAAATTATAAACTACATTTTATTCAAATGAATACGTAATATCTCATGCCGAAAAATAAATAGTGTTAAATTTAATTACATCGGAACGTACTTTATCTAGTACTGTATACTCACGGGCAAAATCAATAAACGAAACTCAAACACGCTCAAAATCGACGTTACGTGAAATGTCGCGTAACTTTCACCTTAATACACGTATCCAAATCTTCTTCCAGTAAATCAGATGACTACGTGCCGATAATTGTACGTGAAATGTCGCATTCCCCAAACTAACACTTGTAACTTATGCTAAAGTCTAAATAAAATAAAACTGATTACACAATAGTGGGATGGTATCAACGTCATTGAAACAAAGTGCACAGAAAATATAGTAAATTATGACCTGTCAGATTTTAGTGCAATATATAGTTAAGCTTAGTTACATATATTGATGACATCGGATAAACGATGACGTAAAATTTCATTCCAGAAAACAATTGAAAAAATTGGAAATTTCAGGAAACGAAGCATAACAAATTTTAAATAAAACGAACGTAATTCATTAAAACAATTAAATTTTGAATGTATCTTATTCTCAACTGACTACACATTAAGAACGGGATAAATTTCCGGAAATGAAACAAACTGTGGATTTTGAAACGCAGCAAGTGAATCTGCACAAACTGATGATATTTCTTGAAATTCAACATAACTACTTCGAAATGTTAATGTATATCAGTGCAATCATCGATGTATTATGTAACATTTGATGTACGTTTGCGCTTTGGTACGCAGCTGGTTGCAGTAATTTGATTTCTGTAAACAGTTTGTTGCATGGCAATCGCTCTTTGACAATGTAACGGCCTGTGCTTGCCCAGGATATGTGATTTTACGTAGAATGTGGGTGCGATGAGTCATGTAGCTCTACGTTAATTCCCGCGTGTTATTACCGGCTGTGGACAAAGGAATTACGTGCGTTCACGTGGAGCAACTTGTGATTTTTTGGCGCTGTCATGACTGTCCTAGTACCACAATTGTTGCAAATCAGATTTAAATTACTTCAGTGTGACTTCACTCTTGCAATCCAGAATTGTGCAACCCAACCAGCAGGTATCTAAAACGACAGGCCAAACACAAACAGAGACTCGTAAACTCGGTAAAACTTCCGTCAATAAATCTACGCAGCAATGATCGAAATCTTCATCTGCAGCCGCTCGTTAATTCTGAAAATCAGCCCTTCACAGGCAGTGTATGTAAGAATTTAGTGTTCTTAAAACCTTGACAGCAGTTGCTGATTCGTGATATCTCTTGGACATCTAACATAAATTCCAGATAGTCATCAAAATGAGTGCGGTCAGTATGATGACCGTCGCGCCAGATCTATAAGCAATGTGCGCAATTTCATGTTGCATGATTAACGGCTCGGGTACTGAGTCCACTGTTGCCAGATCGGCTGTTGACCCTGGAGAGTCATGGATGATGCTTGGGACAACGTACATCTTCAATGTGTAAAGTGACTGTGATCCCAATCGACAAGACAGCTCATATCACTGAATGCAGATCTGTGAAGATGGTAAATCAAATGTTGACATGAAACTCGCTGATAGGCCCGGAACCACTGCACTCCCGCGAAGACTCCTTCAAGTTTTGGCGGTGGGTAACGGCAAGGGTAGTTAATGATAAACAATATGAGAATTTTGGAGAAGTACCGATTTCCGATTGGCGCCGATAACCCAGTAAGGTGCCTATTGAGACCGCTACAAGTGTGATTGGGCCTCATTAGATAACAAGTTATTAAATCTCAGCGCCTGAGTCAACTAGACCATTCAGCTGTGATGCCGCTGGAAATCACTTGCAAGATGGACGATGAACATTTGTTCAGAGATAGAATTGGCCTAAGTATGTAAGTACAAATAATTTGGATCACAATTAATACTCACCGCCATCCTTTACTCGGCGAAGACGATTTTTCGTCCTCGCAGCTCAAGGCAAAGGGCTGATACACAGTCCTTGACATCACTCTAGTTGCATTTAAAAACCTGGAACGCAATTTAATTATGTGTGTGTATGATTGTTCTATTTTGTTACTGGAATTCCTTCTTCAGTTGTCAAAATGCCGTCCAACTGGAAAACGGCGTAATAATTTTGCTCGCGCATCCTTGAAGTCACGCATAAGTAACCAAAGTAGAAACAGACCGTCAACCGTTACAGAATGTAATTAAGTGTTTGGGCGTTGTCGACAGCCGAAATCTGGATCGAAATCAGGCCAGGCCACTGGACGTGTGCCCTGGCCTATCTCTCCGGATACTATAAACAGATGTATCGTCTACAACCGTGCATGACTAGTATGACTTACAGAAGGTAGTGACTCAAATCTGCGATAAACAAATACGACGACTGGAAGTATGCCTGACGATGTGATATTTGACCTGCGTGTGGATCAAATCAAACCGGCTACAACCTTCCGGGACAAGTTTATACGAGAGGGAAGGTAGCGGATGTGAAGCACGCAGGCTGTCAAGTTCACTGGCATGCCAAATCTATGCAATGTCCAAGCTGGCATTTTCATAGCTTCCGGAAACCAAATTTGAAGTGTTTGAATAAACGTCTGCTGCCTTCCTGAAGTACGGTTATTCAACAATTTTGGCTTTTGTGCGTAAGAGCCGTAGATGAACGCCATAAACAATTATTCCCAGGTTCCTCAACACGCCAGACCTCCGCAGTGAAGTACTGGGTATTATAATATGATTTAAAGAGACAAAACTGCCCAGAACGGCAACGATTCAAGGTAAACTGACTCTTACGGCGAAAATCTGATGGCAGGGGTAAGCGTAAATTGACAATTCAGACTGAAAGCGAATAACTGAATATTTTCCTGAACATACTAGATGAACTGAAAGAGGTGGTGATTTTAGATAGATGATTTCGCCGATTTACCTTCCTGACAGAGTCATATCTACTTTTGTCGACAGGCCTGCTATGGATGTGTCTCCTTCCTTCTAAGCAATGGATAATCGAAATAAAATGAAGCCCGGCAAAATTTCAAAGCAAAACATGAATCACATGATGATACAGTGAGCTCTGACGAGCTCAAACCCTTGTTTGTAAGTAAGTTGTGTGGTATGAGTACGTAGTTGTTTTTGATCGTTACATCTGAGATATGTTTTAATTGTGCAGTAAATTTGATACTGTATATTTATATGCGTTCTATTTTATGGAGTCGATTTATACTGGCAGAGGAAAGGATGCTGTTCTGGTTAATCGCAGATGTGATGAGTGTTTTGCTTTATGAAGAGAATAGACGATTTTTTCAGGCGCTCGATAGATATGGTGACTATACCAAAGTGGGTAAATAACATGTTGAGCCGCTCGCAAAGTGGGATTTTGATGTGGAAGAATGCGCTCTGCAGACAACATTCGGTTTCGGCTTGAATCAACTTCGGCTACGATCTTGAACCGCCAGTATGATATGTTTCAGTTGATTTTGACGAGATCTAGATCAAACGGTAATCCAATGCAGCTCTGCAGACGGAACAATCTATTATTTCATTTGAAAGATACTGCAAAGCCAAGGCAGTGAGGGAACGATTTGTGGTAGCGCAGAGTCTGACGTTTGAGTTTCTGAATGTTTGAATGCACCGTACATTTCAGATTCAGAATTGTAATCAGTGATGTATGCGTGTTTCAGTGTACTCAATCGTTCCGGCAATTCGACGGCAGACTGGTATCGTTGTATCAATATTGTTTCCGAATGATGTTAGGAGCTCGAATTTCACGCCGCACACGCACGCTTCAGGTAAATCGGTACCGAGGCAACCGATGATGAACCTTGTGGCAGTCCTTCAGGTACTGTGTTTCTGATCTCTTGTTCTGTGATTATGATCCAAGTGAATGTTCATGATTCGGTAGTGGATTCATGATATGTTCAGATTTTTCATCGAGCCAAGTACTTTTATCGGGCCAACTTCGGACGCAGCATGCCCTTCAGGATCAGTTTTCTCTCTGCGCTTGTGTGCTCACTATCAGGCGGTTTTCGAGATAAGGTGCATTCAAAACGTCGTCAGCATGCATATCAACATATTTCGAGGTTTGCCGGTTCCTTCATATCGGCAGGCAATAGTCAACTTCGACAATCCGTGGAGGAACATAGGGCGAGTTATCGCCTCCAAGTGGTCATTCGTAAGTGGCTGATACACGTAACAAACTGCGTATATGTGAGGCATTTCGAATTTGGTGCCTTCAATGCGGCAAATCCGCTGTGTAACTAATGTCTCGTGTTTCGAATTTAACCGAGCCGTTGAGAAACGATGCCGCAAATTTCCCCGCAACGTCAGCGGCTCTGAAATTCCTGGCAGGGCAAAGTTACATCTTGTGAACTGCAAATATCTTTGAAAAGGCTTGTGGAAGTGGTGGCTCCTTTCTTTATACATGAAATGACCTGATATAGAGGGCAATTAATTTGTTATTAGGCATGACATTTCTTTGTTGATCAAAGTTCAGACCATACTGTAGTCTCGATTTGAAATGTAAATGGTGATCCTCGTGGATTATCGTGTTGCAGCAGGTTGCGTGGTAGTACGTATTTACATCTCCAGATGCATTCGAAACAAAATGTGTGCATTCAATAGCAGACCAATGGGACCATAACCGTACCTTGGGAATTAGGTACGGAGCGACATGCAGCGGTTGTATTTCTATATATAGTGGGGCGAACTGAAAATTGTGCGACGCAGGGCATAACAGGTGAGAATCAGCCAAATTTGCACGCGATGCTTCATTGATATTGTGTTTACATGCTGTCAAACTCAAGTGTGATTTTCAATTCAGCGAAATGGAGATGAACAACTGAGTCGAAGGAACAAAACCTGGAATTTCTGACCTCGAGCAAACATTGGAAAATGTTGAACGTCACCATTCAGCCGTCTCCCAGATGTTGAAGCAGTTCCATGGACAAAGAGCTGGAAAACGGATGCCAGAACAAAGACGGAGAAGATGAAGCGGATGACAAAATCAGTAAGCCGTAGCTAAGATCGGCATGTCACCAGGCTGTCCCAGATACAGAAGAACGGACATGCAAGACGCAGAACTTCCCAGGCTGTTTTTATCTGTCGACAGCTAAAACCGAATAAACCTACGGAAGATGCGTGAAATATGGCTGGAACGACAGAGCAATATAAAGCCGATTTCTGGTGGGGATGAGTTTTCGCCGTGTAAGAGCAAGTTCTGAACGTTATTACAGAGAGAGAACGTCGAGATAACACTCCAAATGTCATTTGAAGCAACCTCTGCTTGGACTGAAGTGAGCCTTTCGTGACAGAACGGCCAAATGGCGGATTTGGAATCTGAGTGCCTCGAAGAAGCGCCTTTTACCGTGCGCAGCAGCACGACAGCTCTTTGAAATTTTGGCCAGATTTGGCATCATTACTTCGCTATTCTGAAATTGATGCCGGAGTGGTATGAGGCCAGTCTGTCATTTTTGTTCCAGGGACATGAATCCATATGGTTAACATTACTGAACGTATGATGAAGCGAGACGCCAGTGCAACAGAAGACAGTCAAGATTTGAAGGAACATGTTAAGAAGATAGGCAAACTGAAGGCAGATGACGCAGCAAAGGCACTTGATGGGGCATCAAGCGCGAAAATGCACAATTTGCGACTCAAATCGACAACTTTAACGATTTTGAAATGAATATGTATGGAAACTACCTAAAGTACAGTTTCAAAAAAAAAACATTATAACAAATGGCTCATGACATTTTCGTGTCTGTGAATTTCGTGTTCGCAGAAATCACATCATGTGCACGCAGCGTATTTCTTAACTCAATTTTGAATCGTTTTTACTCACTTTCGTGCAAAGTGGAATCACTCAATATAAGGTAAAATGTGACTGGGATTGACATGTCGGCATATCATAATCATCGATCACAGTTTGGGGTCAGTAGCCTCCCCTTGTTTCGACAATCATTTTTAGTGGGGTATATACCTTCTCTTGTTCTCTCAGAAGTAACACTCAATTTTCGTAAAATGGTCTGCTCAAAAAATAATTAAATGAGTTAAAATGAGTTAAATGTGAAAGTGATTAATCGACTGTCAATCCCAGTCTGTTACTCATATATGTGGTGCTCTTTTGACGGAGAGGAAAACGACAAACTAATACT
>JASCZW010009459.1:0-42304 GCA_034211315.2 Aedes japonicus | reverse complement strand
AAGTTCAGTTATTAAGTGACATTCTTATAAACCCGTATTGTTGCTATGCTGGAGTTGAAAGTTATACATATTGCAATAGAAATTAATTTAGCGCTGAAATGGTGGACAACTAGCATTTACGAACTCAAATAAATGGTAATACGCAATCATTTACTTCTTCTGTCGTCGTCACATATCCCGCAGTTATTTGATTACTCATATTGCTGCTCTACAGCAACCTCGGCATCAGTATGCATACAAGTTGCAACCAGCACCAGGCATATAAAGCTGATCAGCAGCATTTCTTCGAAGGAAGCTGTCGCAATGGCGGCCTCTAACATGGAAAATGTAGGTCTACAATACCTCTCATTTCAGGTCGTCGAGCAACACCCAAGCAGTTGCTGCTCTACTTGCATCCTGCTGAACGAATTGCTGGATTATGTATTGCCCACGCTCATTTGCGTCACCCCATCAGGATGTTGGGCTACGTCCTGTCTCCAGCATCAGCCTCTAACCGGTTCTGGTCTCGCTGCGGTATCTTTACCGGGTCAGACCACACGCTATGGTTCATTCATTTATCTCATTAAAGTGGAAGTGTCGAGATCACCATATTGCTGCTGTCGCCTTCAGTTCATGCAACAGCACCATTTGCAACGCCATAATATTTATTGATACTAGTATAATTACTCATATGTAATCTAATGTATTACAAGGAGTTTTTAAACCAATCTTCCCTTTAGAAATGAAAGAGATTTTAATCGTACGTTTTCAGACACGAAAATTAACAACATTCAACCATTGATTATTATTAGATACCACCCTTCTACAAATTGACCATTCACTTACGAATATTAGCAAACTGAACTAATATTTGTGTAAAAATGCTATTTTTTTATTATTATTCAGCATAAAATCTTCAATATCAACAAATCCTTGAGTCTGCTATAATAAATTGAACGTTTTACCGTAAGTATGTTTGAATGCTTCTATTATTATGATGTGCATCTGTTATAACATTGACATAACAGTTGACGATCTCAAATGGCTTATAGTTCTTTAAAATATTAACAACATGGCGAAGAATACCGCTTGCCTGCAGGTGGAGGAACTACATACATAGCATTATCCGCATTGATACTAATCCCCATGGTGAATCGTTCCAGGCACCAAAAATAAATAAATATACAATCATGTTCAACTGTCCACCGCATTTTTTGTTAATATAATATAGCTAGGAGTCTTGCTTGGTAATGATATACATATATCTGCCAAAATCGTCTATCACCAATTGCTGTGAAGTTCACCCATTATACATAAAATTCCCTCCATGTTCCGAAATATAACAGCGGTGTTTTACACAGCTGACCAGGTTTCCAATATGGTTCTGTATAAAATGTTTCCGTTTTTCATGTCGCTCTCTGTGTACCACCAGATTATTAAAAAAATCAGTTAATTATATCAAAACAGCCGTACAATTGACTACTGTAATAAGTTTTGAACAAGTAGAATAAAGTGATCTTTTCTATACAATATTTGAGAACATTTCTATATCTTAATACTGTATGACTGTTTACTAGAACTTATACTAAAAAATATAGTAACAGTCGCATTTATTAAAAAGTGGTATTAATGTTAAAGACGCACGTCGACTAATCAATTCAATCTTATAAAAAGCGCGCACTTTGTGATTTTCTAATCGTAAAGTTAACATTTTTTACATGTATGCAGGTTTTTATAGAACGCCATTACTTCGTGTAAAAAATGCCTGACCCGAAAAATACCTCAAAAAGAAAATATGTATAAAAAGTTGCTGTTGATTAAGTTTGGAAATACCCAACTAACGCTTTTGCCAATGCTAAAATGAAAAAAACTTTTTCTAACGCTATAATGATACTCGCCCTTATGACTGTCAAATGCATTGACCAAGTCTCGTGGAATATAATCCATTTAATATCATATCTAGAATAATTATAGACTGGTAACCTTGAAAGTCTGTATCAAATGCCAGTCATAATTCCGCATTCGTTTTTATGTTGAGATGATAATATAATTAATATTAAAAACTACACATGATTATCTGTCCTTTTGACATTTGAATTTTGTAATATATTAGATCATACATGTTATGGATGAATTCGAAACCTGAAAAGCATCTGATGCAATGGACTTGTTTTCAGCGAAACAGTTTAATAATAACATTCCGTGGAAAAATTTGGTGATTGCGGTATCCATTGAAAAAGTATCAGCTTGAAAAAGTCTGATGGTCTTGCTATGTTATGGCAACTTTTTTGTCTGTTCAAATCTATAAACAATATATGCTTTATTCAGACTACAAGTTGTAACGCGTATTTAATGTCATCATGACCAACGATTTTTTCTGAATTATATACTATTATAACTTTTCTACATTAACGCATCATTTCCATAAGTCTGAAAATAGGCTATGCTTTCTCTAGATTCGACAACAAGCGGAGATGATGGTGCTTTATTTTGATGTATTCAACAATTATAATACGCCGTAATAATGTGACGCCATTCACATTTCATTAATATGATATCTTACGTTTATTTTTCTAGATTTTGTCAGTTTATTATCCTGATCTATGGAATCTGGAGTGTTTATACAATTATACCACAGAAAGAATGAATTAGCTCATGAATATAATGATAATCATGTGGTACTGAAGATATGACATAGTGCGGGCATTCCACCACTAATAAAGCGTCACGGTGGCTCAATCACCATGGGAAAAGTTATTTTCTCCATATCGTTTTATTTTGTAAACAGGCTTCAGGAAACGATAATTCTCTACCGTAAATTAACTTATTGAATATGTATAAAACGCCTGCATCTCTTACCTTGCTATGTTTTTTAGATCTATTTACTTGCCTTTTATTTTTAGATACAGAACGGCCTGTGAAAAAAAATGGTAAAAATGCTGCGTACACTTCCCTTATGGATGGCTTCACCGTGAAGATCAATTTTCACATTATTGTAATTACTGCACCCATGTAAAAAACAGATATTTTTTTCACATCCGTATGATCATCAACCAAGTTGATGTCTCTGTATGTAAAGTTGTTCCCATCCACTTTTGGTAGTCAAGTCAACATTATCTGCTGGCAAGTATGCTATGATCTTTCAACACTATTACGGGTACACGAAACAGCTATCACGAAAACGGACGTGAACTAGTTCACGTTTCAAGTTTTACCTAAAACGTGATTTGTAGTTCGCGTTATTAACAGCGTTGATTAAATTGTATTTTGCTTGTTCTCAATTCATGACTGCAGTTCACGGATGGGCACGGATTTTTTTCGTGTATGCTGCTTGATAAGTTATCCATTTGTTTGCTTAATAAGATCTCTCACAGGCAGCCATGAACTTCGAGAGAATCTGAGCGGGAACAGCGTGGGGTAGCCTACAAAGTATATGAAAACATTATTGTAATGACTGCGATGTTAAGTAGTTTTCCATTTCATCCCATTTCAACCTATCATCATCACTTGTTTTACAACATTGTGACGCAACGACATTAACTCTGTCAATGTTCCTGTATCAAATTATAACTAAGCGCCACCCCATTAGACATTCCAAGCTAATTTGAATCAATAGTTCAATTTATGATCCACAGCGTTCATTGTTTGAGCTGGGCGTCTGACTCTGTGAATTTATACTTGCGTGTCATTACCGTTTTTAAATATCTAAGCTAGGTTATAATTTCTTTAAATTTGCCAAATCTTATTGCTTTAATAAACCTTTCAGTTCACCTGGCGTCAGTTATAGAACCAATGGTCCTTCATTTGTAGTTGAAGGTGTGCGGTGCATATCCTTTACCTTGTAACGCCAGCTTTGGCGGTTCTCGTGCATCAAAGTGTAGCTGGGAGACAAATTTTATAATAATTTGCATTTCATATTCGAAAATGCGTATATTATTAGTATGTTATATTTGCGTAGAAGTTGTAATACTGCATTTATTTCGTTTCACTTGCCTCTGGCACACTTTTTGCCAGCTCTTAATGATATGTCAAGGACTACAAAAAAAAAAGTTATAAATTTATAACAATTTTATGAAAGTAATCATATGAATCGTCAAATTTATTATAGTTTATAAAACCTTTATTTTCACTTTTGATGTAAACGTTCATTATGGATCCTCACCAATGCACCCATGGATTGCGTATTTCGATGAACCTAGTAAGAGAAAAATTATCAGTTTATACAAGACAGATAATGTGCTTTCCACCTGAACAAAACATACGCTATTGCTGCATCTACTACCGATCATTTTTATATGTCTACGTTAGTAACAATGAGTGTTTTTATGATCTACAATTAGTTAGCTAGACTAACATGCATGGCATTTTCAATTAATCAACAAACAACAGTAGCTCAATGAAGTGAATATTTCATACTAGTTCAAACCTCAAAGCTGTGACACTTTACGAGGCTACCTTTAAACTAATTGTATCCATATGATTCGCCAAAAAAAAAAATCGTCAATCAGCGGTGTTACTCAGCCGTATTCAAACCAAAAAACTTGATATTTTGATGCATGCATAATATATCAGGGTGCCCAATCTTTCGCTGGCACATTAGGTAGGTAAAACAGTTCTCCTGTATTATTATATGATTTTGTCTCAATTATTGCCTATGATTTATCGCACCTGTGCTGATATGTACCATTATGCATCATATATCTAATTGGAAAAAAATCACTCACAATTTTTTACGATTTTTCACAAATTCATAACACTTGTTGAATTATATACAAAATTTATATGAAAGTGTTACGGCGGTTGGCACTAAAAAAATCTAAAATATCCAAATGTCATATCATTTTGAACAGTTATGCTTCCACCAGCAGAATAGTCGCAATACATTTATATCATCTTAATAATGACAATATTACAGCAATATTAGCGTTGCACGCACCACAGATGACATGGAATAAAAATACATAGTTAATACTTCATTTGTAGCGAATTCTCATTTTCTATTTGATCATTCTATAGTTTGAATTAATTTAGATTTAGGGTTCTGAGGCACAATTATTATCAATTTATTTTGTTATGTGTGCAATAGATTTGACTGATAAAGGGCGCGCCTTTGAAGTGCTATCGCTCACAAAGTTTTAACAGCGGAAACTTTCAATTAAACCTTCTGATTGTTGCCAACAAACAAACAACCAACTTCTTAACAAGCGCCTGTGAATACTTCTCATGTCTCAATATGTGTTGATGAAGTAACAATACACTAAACAAAAAGATGATACAGGATATACTAATAGATCAATTTTCAAGTCTGTTATCCCGAACAGAAGGAAAAAAACATTATAATAAAAACGTCAATCCTAATGAAATTAACAATAATCTCCATCATTAAATTGCACAATTGAATAACTCACGTCTATTAATTGTTATTAATTTAATGTGAAAATGATTCAATAAGTGTTTAATATTGGATAATACCTAAACTATTAAACAATTTTGACTTTACAACTACAATGTATTATCGATATTTTTTGATAATTCCACGGGCCTCTTCTCAATCATATTATTATCTGTATCAAGGCGTAGTTAAAACACCTGTTGAGTAATTGCGTGATTATGGCGGTAATGGTCACTATTACCAGTATTTTTAAAGTCGCCACCAGCTGATTTTAATTAATAATTAATATGTGACCTCAACAACGTATTGTCATTTGAAGTCATTATGGAGCATGGAGCCATCTTGGAAGATAATCTGCATGTACGTCTTGTCAGCGTTCTTCTTTTACGGATTTTTGATGCGATGTTCTCATTTGTTATTTATGTATGATGCTGGCGAATTTTTCGCGCAGTTAATTATTACACTTTCCTTTTCCATTATTTCTGATTTCAGTTGGGAATCAACCTTATGAAAAAAGAAGAAAGACAACGAGGAAGGTGGTGATAAATGTGGCAGCTTCATGTTAAAGTATGGATGGCTTTTTAGCGTCATACAAAGAAAATTCAATGAAATTCTAATTAAAGCATTTTGTTGTATATGATGTAAGAAAAAATCAAAATTGCACAACTCAATTGAATCTCGAAGTCTAAATATACACATGCATCATTAAAGCACGGTCTCACCACTTTGATACCTTATGGATGATAGAATATTTCTTTAACCTTTAATCTAAAGTTCCATTTATGCTGCTAGCTCAGTGACTGTTGACGATAGATATGTAAAAACGATATGTCAATCATAAATATCGCGTACCATAATCGTTTGCAAGCAGTCATCCAGTCAAGTTGATAATTCATCGTTACCCTCGACTTGGTAAAAAGTTTGGAATAAAATAAAATATGCAAAAAATCTATTTCACTCTGTTTAGCTCTGTTTTCTCTATAAGTCTACATATGCTTCAGGTATTTTTCATCAATTTTTTCACAAATTGTAAGCTCCGACGTTGTTGTTTCACCGGGCTTGATGTGTCAGTATGTCAGTGGAACAAATAGGAGCAAGATAAATTGAAGGCGCTATCAACAATCTGCCAGCGAAGAACAATTAACTGCAACTGGCCATGTTATACGCTGGCATAAATACATCTGGATCGACCGTGATCTCACGTTATCAGAATCTGTTCAAACTACTTTAGCGACACGCAAACCTGCAACGAGAAGCACCACTCACGTTTTCCGCATGCCAAAGTGTTCCTAGACATTATCGACAACTTCTGGTCAACTTCAGGCTTCTCCAAAATTTATCTGCATGAGCAATTTGCAAGTGTAGCATCACTTGACAAAATCTATCAATAAACAGATTGTTTATTTTGAAGGCTTCGTTACTTTCACATCTGAGCAATCGAAATATTCCGGAGTCTCAAGACATCCGCATTTGATTTAGTCAGCGTTTTCGGAAAATATTGTGGTTGTAAGCTTAAGCATTCGTTATTTAGAATGAAACGAAAATACAATTGTCACACTAGCATCTGGAGCAGAGTAATTATCAGCATCGAAACTTGTTGATTGCACAATACAATAAACCTCAAAATATACTCAATAAAATTGATTTGTATTATTTATGATACAGCTGAAATTTTACTCAATAATTGTATTATCACAGCTGAAATTTTTACTCAATAATTATCGTATCAAGTAGCGGCGTGCAACAGTGTTGTTTTGCGGAACGACGTGCCTATTCTAAATTGCTGCAAGTCGTCATTTATATACCAGTTTTAAAATGATGTTAAAAATGATGTATTATAAAACAAATTCTTTCTGGTAGCGATGTTTTTCACGTTTAGGTCTAAAAAAATAAATCAATCCGTTTGGATCGCAATTGTGAAGATACTTATGTAATACGAGATGTTGCAATGCTTAATCTATGATTTTCTGAATTAATCGTTAACGATTGTCGCGCGTTAACCCAGCGCCTTGCTGCCGCCTTACGCTTTTTTTAACATGTAGTGTTAGGTTAATCATCGAATAGTTCACGTTAATGATCACAATTAATCAATAACCTTAGTAGTTCGATTAGTTTTCTGTGCATTACTCAAAATATGACATAATTGAATAATTAACACTTCTTTAGTTATCATTTCTAACGACTGTCGTTCGTTCATTCCTTAATATAATCCTCTTTACTGTAATTGATCCAACCAAAATAACAGATTGCTAAGTGTATTCTAAGATCGTCTTGTTTTCGCTACATGCTATCATCGTAGATGCGAATTCAAAGAGGATTTCGTCCAAGTCAGGATCCAGTTGATAATACGAGATTCTCTTGGTGATTACTTGACCAGCGCCTAATCAAATAATCGTTCTCTGAAGGTCCGGAGAGTCGCTTGGACCTATACAAAAGCATTTCATCGCTGCTTTTTACAACAGGTTTGGGTGTTGGGATTTCATGAATAGTTTTCAAATCAAGTCAACTACAATGGTTACGCTCACCTCTCGATTCCCCAAGCTTGGCGCATTTAGATGTCCTCTTTGGATTCCACTTCACATCTTCCGGATAGTACAGGAGGGATCCCATATCACAGTCCGGAATACTGTGCGTGGTTCTACTTATCTGACACTAAACATCAGTTGAAATGACAAAAATCGTCTGATATTTCCCGTTATGGTGCGTTATTTGTGTGGACATCGAATCGGTTTCCATCCTATTGCACCATCCTTAGTTTGTCCATCAGAAGAGGAAAAACAGTAGAAATTAAAGGCTATAATTGAGGAATTTCGAAGTGAATTTCCTTAAATCGTGGATCACGAAATGTTGCAATTCTAGATTTTTTTTCATTAGGGCGAATTTAACATTGAGAGACTCTCTTTGACTACTTTCTCTTTCATTCGTATTCCAATCACCTGTACGTTTTTCATTCTACTATTTGTAGAGAATGCTAGCCAGCACTGTTGTGTTTCGATCTGTACTAAAGGATGCCTCGAAAGTGTTATGATGACGCTGTAATGAATGAAAGAGAGTGAGCCCGAGAGAATCTCTCAATGTTATATTCATCACTAATGAAAAAAAATTATAGAATTTTCAGCAACCTCACTTTTTCAATGTCCTTGAAATATTTCCAAATGAAGTGTAATATCAACAATCAATATGCAACAAGCGATTTGAAATTAGTTCACTGTTGTAGTACCCCTTGGTCCGAAGCTCGGTCCGAAGTACACCTTGAAGCTAGCACCTTGCTGTAAATATTTCTCCCTTTAATGGCACAGACCTGTTGGTCCATATTAACTGTAAATATTTGCGCCGTTGTTTTGATTTGCTGTGTTATTTTGACATAATGTATGAGAGTGTGTTCGTGTGAGTTCATTATAAGGGGCGCATTATTAAGCATGGGACCGAGCTTGGGACCGATGCGCTAGTACTGACTGAGCCAAGAAAAAAAAATCGTATTTGTTCGGTACCTACTTAGAGTCTTAGAGTTAGTCTATGGTAATATCCAAGGGGTGAGTCGCTCAGCACAATATCTCGTGTGCCCATTTTTTTTAGTGTGCCTCTAAGCGTTACGATGAGTCCTGATGTTCCGATCGTGGTGCAAATATGTGCCCATGTGTGTCACGGTTATTTGACAGTTCAATCGTTATGTTTTGGTTACGCATGGTAACCGGGTGATTGATTTGTTTTGCTTTTGCCAAACTTTTGATAACAACTTTTAGTGATGGTAGATAAATAATGGAGCTCGAGATGCTAATAGCTGAAAGTAAGTGCGAGAATACTTATAAACTGTTGTATATTTAAAATTACTGCATCCTCTTTTTCAGCAGTTCACGTACGCCTGCGAGAACAACGAAGGAGATGTGTTCGAGCGTGAACAAGTCCAGATTTGAAGGTCTTTCTTCGCTGCCTTAGCAGCCACCAAAAAGCACGAAGTCCGGGAGTACTGACCAGGGGCTTGGGTTGCCACAAGCCCTTTGTGTATAGGAAACAAGCACTTAATTCTTCAAAGTTAGGCTGTCCTAGCTCTTCGGCCCTTTAACTAGGGTTCAAACGACGCACTTGAAGCCAAATAGCCACTTACTAAAGCTCCAACACCGAAGGGATAAAAAAAATATTACCGCTGCACCACCGAAAGCGCCAAAGTCCCTATCCACCTGGGGACTTGTGATATTTCACACACGGAAAGCAACACAAAGGCGAGACTGAAATCGACCGTTTCGTTTGAATTGTAATTCGGAACTGATTTCTTGTTTCTAATAGGGCTATGAACATAGGAATAGAATGTGGGGTTTACAAACGAAGATGTGATCGTTGCACGATCGATGATCTCGATCGGTGTGCATCGATTCGGTCATGTTGGAATAGGGTGTTGTGTGGCGGCTACGGTAGTTGTTCACGGTGTTTCTTCAACAAGACGAAACTCCACCCTATAACTGGCTTGATATCTATTCAAATCAAAATGACAATAATTTGGAAACTGTAAATCTTAGAAATTTGGTTTTATTATATAGGTTCCTTGATTACATCTTCAGAAGGTTTTCCAAAGCTTATTGAACCTTGAACACAGATAGGCATTGCTGTGGCTTACGAACTGCGCTGTAACAGGACTGATTTGTTACTATCGATGTCCATGTGTCCGTATATGTTTGACATCGTTTTTGAGATGAGCAAACTGGTATTCGGAAACAAACATTATTTCTCTGCCTGGTCAGGCAGACAGTGACGGTTGTGATGATTGTGGGATTGAGTAAATACTTAATACTTTTTTTGTTCATGATATTGGCAGGATCCAGGAAGCACATCACTTCTCTCAGCCCTGATCCACATGTCCTCTTCAGTCTCTCGGATCCTCTCGGTGGTTAGCTGTGACAGTGGCAGGCTGCAGAGGTTTTTCTTTTTGAAATTATTTCGAATATAAAGGTTGATGGTTCCATAACCCGCCTTTATGTGCCTTTAATTGAAGCTGCGAAGTGATATCATGTCACGACTTATTAATTTAATCACTTACCTCATCCACTGTTCCACTCAAGATCTTGCCTCAACAATCAGCCTCAACAACAAAACTCTAAAATTCACTTATAATAGATTCTTTCTAAAACTTTTGTGTTGTGTAGCATAACAAACAATTCAAAGCAACACAACAAAAACTTACAACGTCAATTTTCCAGGGCTGCTAGATTAAATCTTCAAAAGATACAAATTTCAAAAGTGTGCCACAGAGTGCCACACATGTTCCGTTATGGTGTAAAATTTCCAACAACGGTGTGGTTGGCACACTGTTCTTAGCGACTTACCCCTTGGTAATATCCTTTCCTGCAAAACAATGGCTTCCTTTGACTGAAGTTCCATATTTGCATAGCTCTGAAAGTATTTAGTTTATAAATGAACACTGAGGTAAGGTTCATTCCAATTTCAATTATTTACTATTTTCAATAAGTGCACTAGAGGAATGATCTTGCTTCAAGTTACAAGGATGATGGCGCTTATCATCGAATTGATTGTTTAATGCATTACCATTATGAGCACCGCATTGAAACACATGAAACTTTTGTAAAGTTGATTCTCCAATCTTTACAATAATTTTTAAGTAAATTGGCTATGCATGACCTCGTTTTCGATTGGTCGCATTTCGATACTCCCAACAAGCAACATGTTAGCTGAGAATCTGGAGATTTTATAATATATAAAATTATGATGACCCGTAACGCTGGTAGATCACCTTTTCGTGGTGCGTTACGGGGTATCAGATCTACCACCAAACCCTAGTCCGGATTAATTCAAACTAGGAACATATTTGTTTTTGTAGTCAAAGGAACGTATAATTGGCCTTATTACATTTTATGTCTTGTGAAAAGTGACAATACTCGGGTTACCAAGCATGGTTGTCTTCATTTATGTGAATTCTCATTTCTATTGAAACATCCATTGGTTACGTCGCAAAAATTGCCTTTTCTACCCCCCTTGTATGTGACCTTCAAATTTTTTGTGGATCGTCAGTTTTCTCAAACCCCCTCCCCCTACGCGTGACGTAATTAATGGACCTTCCCTTTAGTATGTTTGAATTGGTTATGACTAGGGTTCTGATGCATGGTCACTATCGGAGTTATTGTTTGTTTTGTTTGCAATGAATCCGGTTTTGACTGATAAAGGGGCGCGCCTTTGAAGAGTGCTGTCGCTCACAAAGGGTTTAAACAGCGGAAACTTTCAATTAAACCTGATTCATTGCCGACAAAACAAACAATGACAACTGTAACAACACCGAATACTTCATCATTTCTCAATAGTGATGAAGTAACTCGACATGCACTAAACAAAGGCTACGGGATAAACTACAATAGATCAAATTACTGGTCGCAGTGGTTTATGTCCCGAACAGAGGAAAAAAAAATGTTTGACTATAAAGTATAGAAAAAAAATGTATTTTTTTATTTTTTAAAAAATATTTTTTTATTTTAATGAATCGAGAGGTTAATCAAAGCAAATTAATCGAGTAGTCCGATTACTGAGTTTCATCTAATCGATTAAAAATTACTCGATTATATGGGCTATTAATCGATTAATCGATACATAATCAGACGTCCCTAAGTGTACGAGCAATTGCTGACGCTAGCGCTTGAAAGCGATTCGAAATGTACAAAAAGTTATCGATTAATTTTGTTCTTGCCTAAACGTATGCCAAACGACCGTAATGTTTTTAATGTTTTCTTTGCTTTATACCAGATGATCATTATGCCAACCAGTCTTTACGCCAAATAACCATTTCGATATGGAGTTTTCATAAGGGCCAATGTCGCAAACGTAAACAATGGCTTCTTTTGCGAATTTCTTGAAGTTGCTTACTCGCTCAAGTAAACTACCACTTCTATTATAAAGGGGAACTCCTGTTCTGTACAATCATCGTCATAATTCACTATGGACTGATTCCACGCCAAATCGGTCGGTCACCAAACTCAACTATCTTCGATTTTGATGAAACTTGGTACACGTCTTCGGTATGTTGAAAAAAAAAATCCACTGGTGTTAAGATTATTTGGATTCAAGAGTAACTTTTGAGATGGGTGTATGTTTTTTTTCCAACATTTTACTTGAAAAATCGTAGTTCAAAAACCATTACATTTAGAGAAAAACTTTACATGGGGGAGTTGTAGAGAACTAAAAAGGCTTTGTAAAAAAAATGTACACTGAAAAAAAAAATTTTTCATAAAGAAAAATCGAAAATAAATACTAAAAATCAAATATAAAAAAAACATATTTTTAATATTTTTCAAATTTGTTTTGTGGAAATTTGAGAAAAAAGACACGTTTTGAAAAAAACTCTAGGATGGACGCTCTTATAATAAAAAAGTTTTCCGAAGAGCGAACTTTGGTGCATATTTCAAATTTTGGTTATTCATTATTATAAATGAAAATTAATTATACAATATGATTTTGGAGATCATTAAAAACAATAATAATCATAATGATAAATCACCTGAACGCAACCGTTTTCGAGATTTTTCGGATTTTATTTCAATAGAATGAAAAAACCTCAGAAAATTCGCTCTTTTCTTAAGTTAATCGAGATTTCCACCAGAAATGATAAATTTTCCACGATCTTCATATTATAACGTTCACATTACTCTAATGTCCTCTTTTCTTTTGATATCAGGATGATAAGAAGAATCATTTGAAAAGAACAAGATAAATAGCACTATTGTTTTAATATTGCAATCAATATATTTATAATTGTTTTATGGCTGTATCGGTCGGGCCGCTCAGAGAATGAAGGGAGCGAATTTGCTAAAGCGATGAAAGTAACAGCGAGATAGATGTCGCAGGGGCGACAAGTGTGAAATGGACAGATGATGATATTATGCGGAGGGTCATATAGAAGAAGCATATTAATCGAACTGCTGACTATTTTGCCAAGCTCAACGATGTTAGAGGTCGGGTGTAGTGTGTGAAAACTACACTCCGAACAGTTCGGTGATGTAGCGATGAAAGTAACACATATTGTTTAAGGTAGGTAGACAAATAGCAGCTATAACGTATGTCAGGTATATCTTCTCATAAAAAAAACAGCTAATGTACGCTGCCTGTAAACTACCAGAGATGTTTTATACCTGCATTTCCAAAGGTACCACAGCCAATATATATGCTCATACATAGTCGCATTCATCAGTAAAATCTATCTGAGTGAACTGAAAATGGAGTTTAACATGAAGAAGTGTTGTATGCCGTTTCCCACTAAACGGTGCTCAAAAAACCTTCGTAAATTAACCGAACAAAATGTCAAAAACTCAAGTTTATGGGCAAAACACATTTGGACACTTCTTTGATGATTTGTGATAATTGTCGTTTGCATTTAAATAGAACGGAACAATCCCATGCTGCAATTTCGGAGCCTAGTGAGAAACCATCAATTACTAACATTATGGATCCACAACCATCTACATCACGGCAAAGTAGACTTGTATGGTCTCGAGGAAAAGCCATCGGCAATATCATTAATGTCAGTGCCATCTGATAGCAGTGTGCAAGATTATTCAAGGCGCCATAATCTTGAGCTATTTAACAAGGGCGTAGCTGGAATCAACGTTTCGCCAATATCGGCTAAAAGTTCCTGAACATAAATTATGCCCGCAAAAAGTTCAAAGATGTTTCAAACGGCATTCGGACACACATATTTGGGGATCAAGCGGAGGAGGATGACCTGGAACAATTGAAAGTGAAAGCAGCCGAATATGACGAAATAATCGCGCAGCTAAAGGACCGGTATGCTGATCCAGAAACTTCGAGGGACGATCAAGTAAGGATACTTTCCGGTTTTACCACAATCTTGGACAAATCAAAGAGTAATGGCAGAATTTGGAATAACAAACAAGTACATCAGTATCACAAGCTAAATTCCTTGCAAAGCACGAAGGTGTTTAGCTGCCCCTAACGAAAAGCTGGGACACGGTCTGAACCCGGAAATAAAAACCAAATTTTGCAATTTTACGACAGTGATGAGATTACACGAGCAACCCCTGGTATGAACGACTACGTTTCAGTGAGGAGTGAAGGTAAGAGGGTTCATATTCAAAAGCGCCTTTTAGTTTGTTCATTAAGAGAAGCATTCATTAAATTTCAAGAGATGCATCAAAATGCTGTTGGGTTTAGCTCTTTTGCAGCACTAAGATCAAAGCATTGCAAATTACTGGCAGCACATAGGTTCTCATAACATTTGTGTTTGCACCATTCATGAGAACATTAACTTGATGCTTCATGGTCTTAGAAAATATTCATTCGAGAATGATTATAAATTGTGTTTTGAAGAAATATTATGTAGCTCATCAACTAGAACTAAAAATGTTACCTCCGTGAATGCGAACGATGTCCAGAGCTTTTCAGATTTTGAGAGTAGTTTAACAGAAAAATTAGAAAAACGTGGTTTAGTTGAAATATCTTTTGAGCAATGGATTTCAACTGATAGATGTAGTTTAGAGACACTTGTTAAACCAATTGATGAATTTATTGCTAATTTTTGTGAAAAGTTGGAACAATTAGTATCCCACGATTTTGTCAAATCTCAGCAGTCTAGTTTCTTGAGAGATTATAAAAGTTGTCTTAAAGACGGCAAAGTAATAATAATTTGTGATTTTTCTGAAAATTATTCATTTGTTTTTCAAGATGCTGTTCAAAGTAGTTATTGGAGTAATGAGCAAGCCACTATTCACCCTTTTGTCATTTATTACACGGAATCTGGAATACTTAAAAATATCAGTTTCATTGTTATCTCAGAAGTGTTGAAACATGATACGATTGCGGTGCAGGTGTTTATTTCAAAACTAATAAGCTTTTTGCAAACAAAAATTAAAGTAAGAAAGCTACGTTTATGTCTGACGGGGCAGCATCCCAATATAAAAATAGGAAGAACTTTGCAAGCCTTTGTAAGTTTAAAAGAAATACAATATTGATGCTGAATGGCATTTTTTCGCAACATCCACGGTAAGGGACCTTGCGATGCAATTGGTGGTACATTAAAACGAATGGCAAGATATGCAAGCCTTGCTGTACAACATGAACACCCTATAAAAAGTGCATTAGAGTTATTCGAATGGGCGAACCAAAAAAGTGATGATTGTTTAACAAAATGTCGTTTTGTTATGTATCACATGAAGAGTATGAACAGGGGTAGCAGAATGGAATGAAATTTACCGACAGACTAAAACGATTGCAGGTACACAAAGTACCACTCATTCGTTCCAATTTCAGAAAACGAAGTTTTTGTAAAACTGTTTTTCGAATGACGAAGAAGGCAGGATTCATAATATATATAAATAGCAATCAATAGTTTATATAATGTTTATGTAATATTATCAATGACCGAGACTAATAAATGGTATGTATAAATATAAATCCAACCATAATTCATTATTTTTGTCTTATAACTTTAAGTGAAGCTTTTTCAATCGACGAGCTGTTAAGAGTAAGTAAGAGGCACATACATGTGTTTTAAAAAGGCTAAAAACACAAGAGAAACAATCGTTAGCTATTGTTGTTTTAATATCACGAGTAATTTATAAAAAGGGCGTATTTTTTGAGGTTTTGAAATTTTATTGAAAGAAAATCAGAAATATCTTGAAAACGGTTGCGTTTACGTGGTTTATCATTATCATCATTATAGTTTGTAATGATCTCCAAAACCATATTGTAACATCAAAATTTATTTATAAGAATGAATAACTAAAATTTGAAATATACACCAAAGTTCGCTATTTGAAAAACTTTTTTATTATAAGAGCGTCCATCCTAGAGTTTTTTTTAAAACGTGTCTTTTTTCCTCAAATTTCCATACAACAAATTAAAAAATATTAAAATTATGTTTTTAGATATTTTATTTTTAGTAATTATTTTTGATTTTTCTTGATGAAAAAAAAATTTTTTTTCTGTGTATATTTTTTAAGAAAGGCTTTTAGTTCCCTACAATTCCCTTACATAAAGTTTTTCTCTAAATGTAATGGTTTTTGAACTACGATTTTTCAAGTAAAATGTTGGAAAAAACACATACGCCCATCTCAAAAGTTACTGTTGAACCCAAATTATCTTAACACCAGTGGATTTTTTTTTCCAACGTACCGAACTCATGTGCCAAGTTTCATCCAAATCAATGATGATCGGGTATGATTTTTGGGATTTCCGGCACATTCTGGATGGAATCCCTCTATGATTAAGTTAGCATTCTCGAGAAATTTGCGGAAAAAGTCATGGTTTACGTTTGCGACATTGGCCCTTATGAAAACTTTTTGTCGATTTATTATCCAACATCTTATGGCAAATGGCCTGTGCCGCAACCATATCTTGTTTCAGAACTTCGGATATCACACAACACGGTAAAACTTGATTTTTTACGGATGAATTGTTACTTGATCACTATTCCAATAATGACTTAGAATAGCGTCCAGAAGTTTAGATGAATAATCATCTGCAACATCACAAATAACTAGGTACTTGACAGTGAAATAAACATAAATGTTAAGAATGTAAATCAATTAAAATGGTCCGACCATAAATAAATTTAAGTACGCAGCCAGCTGCCTATCTATAGGATCATTCGGAATCATTCGCCCAATCTGAATCGCAGAACACCTGTAGTAACATCTCATTATCCTTGGCCTTGTACATTAAACTAACATCCAATTTTTCTGCGATGTACCTTCATATCATAATCAAAAGACTACATGCTCAGAAGGCAAAAATTCGTACAGGCCTAAAACCTGATATCACATTTCACCTGAAACCCTCGGTGGTTTTCCCAAAATTATATTTGCTCTTGAAAAGTGAGTCTTGAACCGTTTATTCAATACTTCAATGTTAGATTTGGAAATGATTTATAAAAATAATAGAAAATCAGATTTTCTCGATTTACCTGGGCAGAAAATACCATTTGGGTTAATAATAGTAGATGGAATTATTTATTTATTTAGAAATACTTTACAAAGTCTAGGTGTGTTCGTATTTATGATTAATAAAATTAATAGATTTCAAGTTTAAAATATCTTTTCTGCATTCTATCCCTTCTTCTACTGATTTTCTTTCAGTTGAAACATTGTTTTCTTAGCATTGAACCTTTCTTCGTATTTTTCGTCAAGCATTTCTTCCATTTAAAATCTGAGTGGTTCAGCTATACTGCCATGAAACGCATATCAATCATGTGAATAGGAAAGCAAGCAAAGGTGGGATTGATATGCGTTTTACGAAAGTATATATCCTTCTATTAGAGTCCCATATGTTCCTCGTGTGCTATTTGCTGTTGCACTTCGTAGAGGAATTTTTCATTTTTTTTTAACCAAACCATGGGTTTTCTTCTTCTGCATCTATGCATTATTAGACCTTACTTTCTTCAAAATCAGGAGATTTTTGGATGTAGACATCTGGAAGATAAAATTATAAGAATTGAAAAAAAAAAGTTTTAGCAGACAAACCACAATCCTACCATTTGGTACTGATTGAAATCATTACAAATTCAAACATATTAAACCCAGCATATAAGCGAAGGGTTCAAATTCTTCACTATATTCACGACGCAAGGACAGGAGAGATTCAATCAGTAAGTGTGACCTAGTGTCTAATCGGTCAACATCCAATATCCTTTTCGAGATTTCAAAGAAATTCCTAACGTTCCTTGTATTCGACAGATCAGTAATCCATAATATACTATCATAATGGGCACCGGTGTAATATATGTTGGCTCTCTTCAGTTGCGTATTATGGACTGTTACAGGCACGTATTCCAAGCGACGGCGGCTTCTAGAATCCCACACGACGATCTCAGCGTTTAAAAACTCACTAGCAGCAGAAAGGCATTCCTCTCCACCCCAGGTACCGTTGGTAGAGAGTAGATCTAAATACCTTGCAACTTTCTCCACTGGATCCAACGGTCCGCTAATATGGTCTTCAGCAAAAGGTATTAGGAAGTCCTGATACACTTCTAGGTGATCCTTAATAAAATCGACAACGTCTAGGCGTAATTTTGTCACAACCTCTAAGTAGGTGTCTTCTAATGGGTGCGCCCACAATAACTGATGCGCCAAACTGCCAAAAAGGCAATTACCATCACCGGGAATCTTCTGAATCCATAGAAAGCTATTCGGTGGAAAAAATCGAATGTTAAGGTGTAGATAACTTTCATCACGTAACATTTTGCAAAAAAAAAAAACTATGTTTTCACGCGTTGAACACAATAACGATAATAAAACAAAATGATGATTCCAAGAACAGCAATCCAGGAAGGAATATGCTGTCAAATTTGAATAATCGTTGCCAGTCGCCTGCCTCGATAGAATAGAACATTGCACGGAATGTATTAACCTCACTTTTTTGACAGTTCAGGGAGCTTGTTTACAAGGTGTTAGACTTTGAACCGATCAAACGAAATTTTTCATTGGCTTTTTCCGAATTCTGTACGATTAGTTTCAGGTAATGATGTAAAATTATGCACTAGTGGCTGTTTTCCGGGTATTTTACTTCAATCGTCATAAATTTGGAGCTTAAAATCTCAAACCGATCTTACCGAAAATATTCTAAGTCCAAGTAAACAAGCTCCCTGAACTGTCAAAACTGCATTGATGACGCCATCGTGCAATGATCTATTCAAGACAAGACGAATAATTCAAAAAGTCCTGACTGCTCAATTAGGTTAGGGATAAAGGGGTAGCAGATTATCAAATACATTTGTATTAGTCAGTATTATGCCTGGGACAGACATACACTCAGCGAAATAAACTTTCGATATTCATAAGATTGCATTATGATTATTTGCTATAAGGAATCAGTATGAATTTCATAAATTTATCTTATGAAATATAATGATGTTGAGAAAATAAAAATATGGAGCAACCTGGATTCGAACCTTGAACGTTGAGGTTGTGGGTTCAGTGACTTGCCCACTAGTATATATCAACACTTGTAAACAGGAAAGCTTAAAGGCGTACAAGAACAACGTCGGGTGAAACAAAATCCATTCATAAGTCAGTCTTATGAAATTCAAAAGCATCGTTCATAAGTTGAACCTTATGAAATTTATAAGATTATTTGGTTCAGTGTACAACGCTGACCGTTGTACCAACAATCAATATGTAACTAGCGATTTGAAATTGGTTCACTGTTGTAGAACCCCTTGGTCCGAATTACACCTTGAAGCCAGCACCTTGTTATACATATTTGCGCCTTTGTTTTGATTTGCTGTGTTATTTTGACAGAGTATTTGAGAGTGTGTTCATGTGAGTTCATTGTAAGGGGTGCATTATTGAGCTTGGGACCGAGCTTGGGACGATGTTCTAGTACTGACTGAGCCAAGAAAAAAATCGTTTTTGTATGGGACCTACTGGTCTTAGAGTTAGTCTATGGTTGTACCAACAATCAATATGCAACTAGCGATTTGAAATTGGATCACTGTTGTAGAACCCCTTGGTCCGAATTACACCTTGAAGCCAGCACCTTGCTATACATATTTGCGCCTTTGTTTTTATTTGCTGTGTTATTTTGACAGAATATTTGAGAGTGTGTTCATGTGAGTTCATTATAAGGGGTGCATTATTGAGCTTGGGACCGAGCTTGGGACGATGTTCTAGCACTGACTGAGCTAGAAAAAAATCGTTTTTGTATGGTACCTACTGGTCTTAGAGTTAGTCTATGGAGTTAGTCTATGGTATTAGTAAACCGAAAATGATGAGCATATTTTGGTTGTTGAAAATTTTAAAGATCGTTGCATACGCAAATGCACCAGAAACACCTTCCGACACACAAGAAGCATTATTTAGCCACAAACATAACCAAATTGAAATTGAACCCTTGAGAAAATGTTTTTTGCATTCTTGCTGTTTAGTTATTAGATACACACTTAGAAAATAACGCCGAACTCGGTTCAATTTTCTACCGAACCCCATCGGTTACCAACAAGAAATAAATCGTGTATAGATCATTGCACGATGGCGTCATCAATGCTGTTTCGACAGTTCAGGGAGCTTGTTTACTTGGACTTAGAATATTTTCGGTAAGATCGGTTAGAGATTTTAAGCTCCAAATTTATTACGATTGAAGTAAAATATCCGGAGACACTAGTGCTTATTTTTACATCATTTCCTGAAACTAATCGTACAGAATCCGGAAAAAGCCAATGAAAAACTTCGTTTGAACGGTTCAAATTCTAACACTTTGTAAACAAGCTCCCTGAACTGTCAAAAAAGTGAGGTAAATACATTCCGTGCAATGATCTATATACACGCTCGTTCAGATCTACTCTAAATAGAGTAACTTTCACTCAGTTTCGTATTTCCATGCTAAATGTCAAAAACTGAGTAACTTGATATAAGGAAACTGAGTAAATGCTGCTCTGATTGTAAAAGCGCTATAATTATATAAATAGAGTAATTACAATGAAGCTGTCAAAAACGAAAAAACGTGGTTCAGTCGATCAAAAGTTATCAAGATGGGATGGCTGTATGTTGTAATCAACAATCATTTTCACGTCAAAGTGCCGAATTCATTCCATGACCCAACAAACATCAATGCTGAATAACTGTATGTTCAAACAAATTTGGAGAAATTGTTCAGCTTTTTCTTTTAGAAAGCTGAATAATTTCTCCAAATTTGTTTGAAGAAGCGGTTATTCGACACTGAAGTTTGTGGGGAATACAATCAATCCATAAATTTACAAATTCAAAGTATTGCGACTCTTCCGTTTCGACTGGACAGTTGTCGGAAACAATCAACAATTTCATTAAAATAAAATGAAAAATAAAATTAGATACTGATTAACGTTTACTCAAATTTTGACAAGTGACCTAGTTAATCAGAATTGAGTAACTCCTTAGCTACTCTAATTAGGGTAGTTCCAGTTTTAACAAAACTGAGTCATTTTCTACTCAGTTTTGTAAAAATACAAACAAACGTGACTGAGTAATGTTTACTCTAACTTTGACAGGTGATCTAGTTAATCAAAAATGAGTAAACTTCAATTACTCTAATTAGGGTAGCTCCACTTTTAACGAAACTGAGTCGTTTTCTACTCAGTTTAGAGTAATTACAAACGAGCGTGTATATATACTGTTTTCGGGTGACTTTTTCGAACCAAACCCGAGTTTCGGTTACAATATCTTGACAAAATAGTCAAAAGTTCGAAAGGAACAATTGTAAACAACGTAAATTTCCTCGAAATTCCAGGTTGCTTACATCTATATCTACTACCGATGGGAAGGTACTATCATAGACTAACTCTATGGTACTATCTCCTTCTATCTGTTTCTGGTGCTATTTTGGTAGTGGGAGCAAACAGATCCCAGAAAAATACGCAAGAGGTCATTGTTTACAAATGTTACTTTCGACCTTTTGACTATTTTGTATATAGATGACAGATAAAAATGAAAGATGAACCGAACAGTACGGTAAAGCAGGGATATTCAAGACGAGATTCAAGAGTTTGGTACCCGAGAACCGAGAAAACTCGGTAAACTGAACCGAGCATTCGCTGAATATACTTAAACGTCAAACACTTCTCTTTGAGTCAATTCCACGACGGCTACGTCTACCGAAACACTCGGTTATTTTAGTTGACTTGATGGAACCTGAAAAATCGTCAGTCATTTTATCTCCTGTATGCGCGTCAAATGTGTTTTGCCAGAATTCTCCTTACTGTGTCGTTTTTTCTGGTGAAAATGGAAAAAAACAACAGGAAAATCTGGAGGAAAATGCACGTTCAATAATGTATGAGGATTATGAGAATGAGGTTCAATAAACAATGTGACTGACCAAACTGGTTTTATTACTATAAAATTCAAAACTATTTCAACCCAAGATTCCAGCTCTGCCATAAAGAACCGAATTCCGTAACTGCAACAGAAAAGTCGGTTTGATTGACAGTGTAATATTTATCGGTAATATTTGAGTAAACCGATGTTCGGTTAGTGCTGATTGGACTCATTTTTGTCAACCGAGTTTTTCGGTAAATTTGACAGTTTGCTAAAACACAGAAAATAAAAATTTAACGTAAACTCGGTTGCTCCAATTTGAACCGATGAACAGACAACCGAGCGTTCAGGCAGATGAAAACTCGGTTGAAATTCAACCATAGACTAACTCTAAGACCAGTAGGTCCCATACAAATACGATTTTTTTCTTGGCTCAGTCAGTACTAGCACATCGGTCCCAAGCTCAATAATTCTCCCCCAACAATGAACTCTCACGAACACACCCTCAAATATTCTGTCAAAATAACACAGCAAATAAAAACAAAGGCGCAAATATGTATAACAAGGTGCTGACTTCAAGGTGTATTTCGGACCAAGGGGTTCTACAACAGTGAACCAATTTCAAATCGCTAGTTGCATATTGATTGTTGATTCAACCGAGTTCGATTCTATTTTCTAGGTGTGTAGACTAACTCTAAGACCAGTAGGTCCCGAACAAATAAGATTTTTTTTCTTGGCTCAGTCAGTACTAGCACATCGGTCCCAAGCTTGATAATGCGCTCCTAATAATGAACTCACACGAACACACTCTCAAATATTCTGTCATAATAACACAGAAAATCAAAACAAAGGCGCAAATATAGTATAGTAAGGTGCTGGCTTCAAGTGTACTTTGGACCAAGGGTTCTACAACAGTGAACCTATTTCAAATCGCTAGTTGCATGTTGATTGTTGTTTATTATGCGTTGCGGTTGCGCTATAAATTCTCACGAATATTGTGCGAAAACACTAATAGAACTAGAACCAACAATCAATATGTAACTAGCGATTTGAAATTGATTCACTGTTGTAGAACCCCTAAATCCGAAGTACGCCTTGCAGTCTGCACCTTACAATAAGATCGGTTTGAGATTTTGTGTTCTAAATTTATTAGATATGATTGAAGTAAAATTGCATGAAAACAGACACCAGTGCTTATTTTAACATCATTTCTTGAATCTAATCAAACAGAATCCGAAAAAAGCCAATGAAAATTTTCGATTGAACGGTTAAATTTTACATCTTGTAAACAAGCACCCTGAACTGTCAAAAAAGTGAGGTTAATATATTCGCTGCAATGATCTATTGACCCATTTGACCGGACCCAAATAAACCTCAATCCTTGCAACTGCTGTGGCAGTCAGCAACAGAAATAAAGTGTGACGTCGCAATCATTGCGGAACCGTATCGTGTTCCTCAAGATAACGGAAACTGGGTAACAGATAGAGCGGCGATGGCTGCGATACAAACCAGGTAACCAATAAGCAGTTCCAAAGCGTCTTTACGGCAGCCTATCAAGCAGTTAAGTCGCCTTAAACCCAGGAAGTAGTGTCCAGTTCATGCGAAGGGTTCGTGATAGCCAAAATCAACGGGATCTTTGTATACAGCGGCTATACACCTCCAAGGTGGACCATGGAGCAGTTCCACCAGATGCTGGATGCACTGACAGAAAAGCTCATCGGAAGAATACCGGTCGTCATCGGAGGAGACTTCAATGCTTGGGCTGTGGAGTGGGGCAGCAGGTGCACCAACGCTAGAGGGTGCAGCCTGCTAGAAGCCTTGGCAAAGCTGGAAGTTACACTATCGAATGTAGGTTCCACCAGTACTTTTCGCAGGGACGGTCGTGAATCCGTCATCGATGTTACCTTCTGCAGTCCGTCGCTGATGACAAATATAAACTGGAGAGTGTGTGAGGAATATACCCGTAGCGACCATCTACGAAGGACAAATATTTACGAGCCGAAGTGGAAGTCGAAGGTCTTCGTCAAAGAACTCTTTGTTGAGGCACTTCGGTTCGACAACGGAATTCTCGAACCGAATCGTGGACCAGCTGACAAATACGTTAGTAAGGGCATGCGACGCAATCATGCCGAGGAAACTTGAACCAAGGAATAAGCGGCGCCCAGCTTACTGGTCAACATCTTTCGCGCTAGTTATCTCAGAGCCAGAAGACGTGTTCAGAGAGCTAAAACCGCAGCAGATAGAGAGGTACATAGGGTGGTGTTCAAAGGCCCAATAATGGCTTCAGAGCAAAACTGAAGGTTATCGTACATGGAGTCTTCCCGACGCAACAGGCCAACGACGTAGCCACGTACCCATTACAGCGAGGAAATAGGAAGTAACGTTGAGGGCATGCAAATCTCGAACGATGAGCTCGTCGCACTGGCAAAAGGGCTTATAAGGTGAACCAGACACCCGGACCAGATGGAATCCCTAACGTGACTCTGAAAGTGGCAATTCAGGCATTCCTCGAAATGTTCAGGAATGTACTACACTCCCGCTTCACTTTACTCAATTTTTGAGTACAATTGGATGCTATCTCTTTTTCTCTCACGGAAATGTTACTCAATTTTCGTTAAAAAGTGGATCAACTCAATTTTTGAGGAGATCCACTTTTTACGAAAATTAAGTAATATTGAGAGAAAAAGAGATAGTATACAATAGTACTCAAAAATTGAGTAAAGTGAAGCGGGAGTGTACAGAAATGCCTAGAGGAAGGCCATTTCCCGGACAGGGGAAAATACAGAAATTAGTGTTGCTGCCGAAGCCAGGCTAGCCCCCGGGGTATCCAACATCGTATAGGCCAATATGCCAGGATCATCCTCAATAGGCTGACGAAATTTACCGAAAACGAGCACGGGCTATCGAGGATGCAATTCGGTTTCCGGAAAGGGAAATCTACGGTGGATGCTATTCGGTGGTTGAGACAGCCGTAAATTCGTCCAAATAGAAGCGAAGCGGCGATCGATATTGCGCTGTTGTAACGATCGATGTCAAGAATGCCTTCAATAGTGCCAACTGGGAGGCCATTTTCGAGACGCTGCACAAAATGAGGGTCTATGCAGAGTTCTGAAGAGTTACTTTCAGAACCGGGTGCTGATCTACGAGACCTCCGTGGGTGGAAATCGGTGAATATCACGGCGGGAGTTCCGCAAGGTTCCATCCTTGACCCAACACTTTAGAACGGGATGTTCAACGATGTGCTGCCGCTGAAGCTTCCCAAAGGCACGGTGATCGTTGGCTTTGCAGATTACATAGTATTCTCAGTGAAAGGTGAAACACTGGAAGAAGTGGAAATGCTGGCGACCGAAGTTAAAGCTGGATGCAGGGGATGAAGCTGCAGATAGCCCACCACAAATTGGAGGGCTTGCCATAGCCTCGAAGCGCGTGCTGAAGTATTTGGGTGTGATGATCGACGACCGGCTAAATTTCAACAGCCACGTCGATTATACCTGTGGGAAGGCGGTGAAGGCCAACAATGCGGTAGCCAGAATCATTCCGAATAGCTACGGACCTAGAAGTAGTAAGCGGCGTCTACTGGCTAGTGTATCATCATCGATACTAAGATACGGAGGTCCAGCCTGGGTCGCAGCGCTGGAAACCAAGCGAAACCGGGCAAAGCTGAACAGTCCGTTCAGGCTCATGGCCATGCGAGTCTAACTATTTCATCGTAGGCAGTTTGCGTCATTGCCAGCATGATCCTGATTTTCTTCAACGGCGATGTCAACTACTGGATCATCAGAAATCAGAGTTCCATGACTTTGTCCAGTATGGAAATGGAATACTACGCGCTGAGTGACACCTGTCAAGAATTGGTTTCGATTCGAATTATTTGCACGAGGGACAAGATCGACCAGCAACGGTCCATCGGGCACCACCTTTCGGCTCGTTACTCACACATGCACATGCATTGTAGGACTTATCTCCCACTTCATCTAACTTTCTTCATTCTGCATTCTAATCTGTACTCTGTAAAATTTGCTCACTGTTGTGGAACCCTTTGGTCTCAGTGCACCTTGCAGCATGTTTTAGGGGTGATTCATTAGGCTTGAGGCCTGTGAGCAGTGAGCTGGTACTTTCTGTGCAAACAAATCTATCCAAGTAGTATTTAATCAAGTTCGAGTATCTTGATTGTTGGAAATAACCGGAACAGCAAAGTTTGAACAGTAGAAAGGATTTATTTTACAACTTGCTTGAGTGAAGTCTTGAGCAGGAATGACAAAATTTTCTCAGTTGTTTATTTAAGAAAACTTAGGTTGCTAGGGAGGCCGTCGGTCTTCAAGGAGGCATCAGCACACTGCGTTACCGATTTATTCCAACACCCCCCTGGATCGGTTAATCCTAGGAGGGTCCTCAGTTCACGGAAATGTCCAGGTTCCAGGGCCTTGGTGAACGTGTCCACTATCTGGTGTGCAGTAGCAATTGCTTCGATTTGAAGTCGTCCTTGTGCCACGTGGTCGCGTAGGAAATGGTGCTTCACATCCACGTTTGGTTTCGGTGTTTGTCGCCATCGCAATGCAGCCATGGTTGTCTTCGAACACCTTGAATGCCGTGCTGGGTTGAACTTCCTCAGTTCCTCAAGGAATCCGTGCAGCCACAGCCCTTCGGAGGCCGCGGCACCTAAAGCTGCATATTCTGCTTCACACGATGACAGTGCAACCATAGACTAACTCTAAGACCAGTAGGTCCCATACAAAAACGATTTTTTTCTTGGCTCAGTCAGTACTAGAACATCGTCCCAAGCTCGGTCCCAAGCTCAATAATGCACCCTTATAATGAACTCACATGAACACACTTCAAATACCTGTCAAAATAACACAGCAAATCAAAACAAAGGCGCAAAATGTATAACAAGGTGCTGGTTTCAAGGTGTAATTCGGACCAAGGGGTTCTACAACAGTGAACCAATTTCAAATCGCTAGTTACATATTGATTGTTGGTGCAACGGTTTGTTGCTTGCGGCTGGCCCAGGACACGGTGTTCCCAAAGACCTTGAAGACGTAGCCGCTAACGGATTTCCTATCCTCAGCATCCGATGCCCAGTCGGCGTCTGCGTACCCGACCAGTGCCTCGGCGTCGTCGTTTTGCTTGTACTGGAGCTTAAGGTTCTTCGTCCCCTTCACGTAACGGACCACTCTCTTCAGGGCTTGCCAGTGGGCCTCACCAGGTTGAACTTGGAAGCGCCCCAGGTATCCAACAGCGTAGCATATGTCCGGTCATACACACAGCATCGTATACATCAGGCTGCCCAGCAATTGACGGTACGGATGCGACACAGGATTTGCAGCTCGTGGTGGCAGAAAACAGCCTTTCTCCATTGGGGTTCACATTGTTGCAGTTTTGCATGCCGAACTTCGTCAGCACACGGTCCACAGCAGCTTCTTGCGCCAGGTACATGCATCCGGTGGCGCGGTCGTATCGGATCTTCATTCCGAGGAAATGATTAACCATGATGATGGTCGAACCCCTTGATGGTCGAACCTG
This sequence comes from Aedes japonicus, assembly GCA_034211315.2. Lineage (NCBI taxonomy): Eukaryota > Metazoa > Arthropoda > Insecta > Diptera > Culicidae > Aedes > Aedes japonicus. The sequence continues at coordinate 14,677 of JASCZW010009459.1, read as the reverse complement.
GTATACAAATCCAGTAGGTCGTTCAGCTTGTTGTTCCAACAGCGATGGTTTTGCTTGAGTCCATACAACGATTGCTCTAGCTTGCAAACGAGGTTCGGAGGTGCTGAGGAATGCGGTCTTCACATCGAGTTGGTGAACGTGCATCCTTCGGTGGGTTGCTACAGCAAGAACGGTTCGTATCGTGACCAACTTCGCTACGGGGGAATATGTTTCGTTGTAGTCTACTCCGGGCTTCTGCTGGAATCCCTTCGCCACCAAGCGCGCCTTGTAACGGACCGGTTCGCCATGCTCGTCCAGCTTGATTCGAAAGACCCATTTCGACTTGAGCGGAACCACACCAGCAGGACATCGCACCAATCGCCAAACATGGTCCGCTTGCGACTGCAGTTCCTCACGGACCGCTTGCTGCCAAAGGGCTCGCGGCTCGTCCAGCAATCGCCTTGTACGCCTCCGGGACATCGAAGATCGAACGCTCGGCCTCATTTCGTTCCACGGAACCGTCGAATGGAACATCAGAAACGTTTTGGGATGCATCTGCAGAATGGGATTGCGCGACAGTGAAAATTTTTCCAACCGGAAATTCTTCCAACTTACCGGGGAGTCTGCGCTCCCGTTCGCTGCGCCTCGGGGTTTCCATTTCGAGGTTTGAACCACGGTCTAGTTGCGAAGGGAGCGCTCCAGTTTCATCAACACCGTCGTTTTCAACCTCGTCTTCTTCATCGTCAGTCAGGATGTCGTCATGTTGAGCCACCAGCGGCTCATCGGGTTGAACGGACTGTTCATGGGGTTGCACGTGTCATGGGTTGCACTCGTCTTGATCCTCGAACTCGTACGGAGCAACAACCAGAGGAGTTTCGTCACGGATCTGGGTGGCAAACGGAAAACTGCTCTCATCGAACTTGACATCTCTGGCCAGGAATAACTGCTTCTTCTCTTTGTCCCACAGGCGGTAGGCGTTCGGCGCGTAGCCGATCATCACAGCAGGCTTGCTTTTCGGATCCCGTTTCCTCCTCTGGGCTGTGGACACCCAAGCAAATGCTTTACAGCCGAACACACGTAGTTTGCTCACATCCGGCTTGTGACCAGTCCACATTTCCGCAGGAGTCTTCCAGCCAGATACCGCGGTGGTTGGACTTCTGTTCGTCAGGTATACCGCCGCTAGAACCACTTCGTTCCACAGATTCTTCGGAACTTGACCTTCAATAAGCATCGCACGCACTCTTTCGACGATTGTCCGATTCCGTTCGGACACTCCATTCTGCTGTGGTGTGTACGCTGCGGTTGGCTCGACTTGGATTCCCTTGGAAACGTACCAATCTCGCTGGTCATTGGAGCAATACTCGCGCCCTTGCTCGACAGTCAGCTTCGAAATCGAATGCCCCAGAGCAGCACTCGGCATGCCCTCGTACTCTCGAAACTTCTGGAACACCTCGGACTTCTTCTTGATAGGATATGCTACTGCAAAGTGCGTATAATCATCAATAAAGGTGACAAAGTACCGAGAACCATTTCAAGTCGCTGGTGTAATTGGACCGCACACATCGGAGTGCACTCGTTCCAGAGGTCTTGCAGTACGGACTCTAGTACCCGTGAATGGTTCTCGGCACTGCTTTCCGAGAACACAAACATCGCAAAAATCCAATTCACCTGGTTCCTCGGGAATACCTGTTACCATGTCATGCTTCACGAGTGTCTGCAAACTCTTGCTCCCCAAATGAGCCAGTCGACGATGCCACAGGTTACGGGTCACAGCTCCACACATGTTGGTCGCCACCGTATCGACGCGGAGATCGAGCTCGTAAAAGTCGCCCCGCATGGGATATCTCGCAATCAGGTCACGATCTTGCGTCATGATCGCTTCCTTTTGCGTGAATGTGACATCCAGGTTCACTTTTGCCATCTTCTTCACAGGTAGGTTCGCTCGAAGATCTGGTACGAAGAGTTGTTGACGCCTTTGATTGTTCCTCGGTGCCAGCACACCAGGGATTGATCGCCCTTCGCCTCGTTGATGACGATAGGTTGCTTCAGCTTCGTGAGGTCGGCGAAACAGTGCTTCACATTCACAAGGTAGTCCGAGGCTCCGGAATCCAGCTTGAAGGTAACCACTCCCTCGTCCTTTGTTTGGGAGCCTCTTCCGGTCATGAAAGCCACCGCCTTACCTCCAGCAGCAGCGTTAGCTTCAGCGCGCCCTTCCGTCTTCAACTTCACACGACAGTCCTTGGCCTTGTGCCCCATCTTCTGGCAACGGTTGCACTTTCCGGTGAACTTACCAGGTTTCTGCTTCGATCCTTGGAATGCTGCATGTTTCTCTTGGTAGGAATTCGCTGCCCGGTCGGTTTTCTTGAGTTCTTCGGCAAGAAGGCGCTTGCGAACAACATCCAGCTTCAGGTTTTCCTCACCCAGATTTTCCAGTGCCGTAACCAACGGATCGAACGACTCGGGAAGGGTAGCAAACAGCTGGGACACAATATCGTTCTCTTCAAGCTTCGCTCCGGCCAACTTCAGTTGCCGGATCAGCTCTTCGAAGGTTTTCAGGTGATCTTTCACGGACGCACCTTCCACCATTCGCAGCTTTGCAAGTTGCTTCCTGACGAATGCCTGCGACGAGACGGACCTCTTGACGTAGGCGGATTCAAGGCTCATCCACATCTCCTTGGACGTCTCCTTGTCCCGCACCAAATGCAGCAAATCGTCATGGACGAATGACGTCAGCAGGAACGCCGCCTTACCGTCATCTTCGTGAGCTCGGCCGCTTCCGTCGGATTTTTCTTGATGATATGCAACAGCTTCACGGACTTCAGATACTTCTCCACTCGAAAACGCCAATTGTCGAAACCGGTGCCCGAGAACTGCGGGATCCCGTGGACCAAATCCTTGCGTGAGTCGCCCATAACCTCTTGATTGTTGAAAATAACCGGAACAGCAAAGTTTGAACAGTAGAAAGGATTTATTTTACAACCAGCTTGAGTGAAGTCTTGAACAGGAATTACAAAATTTTCTCAGTTGTTTATTTAAGAAAACTTAGGTTGCTAGGGAGGCCGTCGGTCTCCAAGGAGGTCATCAGCACACTGCGTTACCGATTTACTCCAACAGAGTAGTATACCTTTGAACTCCGAAGGACGCTAAGATCGAACATAGTTCGCCGAACCAAAAAGTTGACCATCTACAAGACATTAATTAGACCGGTAGTTCTCTTGGAGTCTTTGAACGGAAGGTGCTGCGTACCTTCTACGGTGGAGTTCAGATGGAAGATGGAACGTGGAAGAGGCGATAGACCCACGAATTGCACCAGTTGCTGGGAGAACCTCACATCGCAAAAATCGGTCGACTACGATGGGCTGGGCATGTCGTAAGAACGTTGGACGATAGCCCTGTGAAATAATTTTCGAAAATTAATCGACAGGTACAAGAAGAAGAGACGCGCAAGGAGCAAGATGGATCGATCAACAGACAGCGAGGACAAAAGTAAACCTTTGAACAAATTCCAAATTGAAAAAGATCTGGCAAAGTCGTTTCGGAGCATTCAAGATATAACCTCTCCCAGTCGCAGTAAACTTCGCATCACTCTAAGTGATCGTGAAGAAGCAAACAGGATTGTTGCCTCAGAGCTGTTTTCTTTAGAATACCATGTGTATCTTCCCTCGCACGTAGTAGAAATAGCCGGAGTGGTCACCGAACCGTTTTTGACGTGCGCTGAAGTCCCATGGAACTGGTGGGTTCAAAAATCGTGCCGTTCCATCAGTTTAGGTCCTTGATGTCAGGCAAATGAACCAGGTGTCATCCGACGGCACAAAAAAGCCCTCAAACTCTTTTCGCGTGATCTTCTCTGGAGCTGCCCTGCCGAATTTCCTCGTGTTGGGGAAGCTTCGTTTACTTGTTCGCCTCTATGTACCGACGGTCATGAACTGTGACAAGTGCCAGCAGTTGGGTCATACTGCACCTTACTGCTGCAACAAAGCACGATGCGGCAAATGCGGTGAGCATCATGTGGAGGGTCCCTGCAGTACGGACCCCAAGTGTATATGCTGTGGGGAAGCTCCACATGATCTCGCTGTATGCCCGAAGTATATAGAGCGGGAGAAACACCAAATTCGTTCGCTGCAGCAGCGGTCGAAGCGGTCTAATGCAGACATTCTTAAAAAGATCCCACCGGCCGCTGTTCCACCAGCCCAACCAGACAACAATATATTTTCTTCCCTGCCCATAGATGATCAGGGCTCAGACTTTGAGGATGCTGAGGAGTACTCTGTTGTTCAGACGGGAGCGAAGAGAAAGCGCGCTGACAGCAAGACGTCAACGGCACCGTCAGCAAGCATCTCAAAACGCGCTGACTGTAGAACAGGCTCCTCACCCTCCTCTGAACAATTTAAGAAGTGGTGGCAATACAAAAAAAGTTTCCCCTCCAGGTTTTAAACCACTGGCTGGTGACTTTCCTCCACTTCCGGGAACATCTAAAACCCCAGTTGTTCCAGTTTTTTTTGCCCAGAACGCCAACTACCAAGGCATCCGGAATCTCGACCGTGTCAAGTTGAAGACTCCGAAAAAATGTCTTTTTCTGGGATTGTGGAATTCATCTTCACCATTTTCGAGGTCTCACTGACAACGAGGAACCTCATCAACATGATCCTTACATTTGTAAAACCTCTTCTAAAGAAACTGTCTTCAAAATGGCCTCTTCTTGATTCAATCATATCTTTCGATGGATAATTTATCCAATGAGGTCGGGGATATGGTCGAAGTACTACAATGGAACAGTAGAAGTTGTTGAATATTATTATCATTGGGGCGCTGAGCCACTGAACTCAATTTATATATCTACCTTTGTTATTCACAGTCACCTTGCTTTTTCCCTCTCCTGTAAATCAAAAAGAATTAATTACACACACATGTTTCTAACCGCAAGTACCGTCGCAAGTGTTTTTTTTGCTCACCGATAATCACAATTTCCCACGAAAATACTTTACTGTGCTGTTTTTCCCTGGTGTGGGGATCGATTCTGCCCAACAGGTTATGGGCCCAGGAGAGGAATTGTGAGAGTCGTTTTTGTTTTAACGGTGAAATTCGCGAAAAATAGTTCGGTCTTTTTGTGGTGTCGTTCGGTACGAGTTGATCGCTGTTGGTAGTGATTGTGCACAAAATGGCGGATCCGGGAAAGTTTGCTTTGAGCAAGCTAGGAACTCCAACTATGCCAGTTGGAAGTTCCAGATGGAAATGTTTCTGATCCGAGAGGATCTTTGGCATGTCGTGGCGGATGCCAAACCGGAGCCAGTGACCGAAGCGTGGAAAAAAGCTGATCGAAAAGCCCGTGCAACCCTCGGATTGTGTATTGAAGAAAGTCAGTATGTGCTCATTAAAGACTGTGACAGTGCGAAGGCGGTGTGGGATGCCTTGAAGGCATACCATGAAAAGTCGACAGCTTCGTCGCAATTGGCACTTTTGAATCGACTGTGTGATGCCAAACTGAGTGAAAATGGAAACGTAGAGAAGCACTTGTTGGAGTTAGATTCGCTATTCGAACGCTTAGTGAATGCAGGTTTGCCGCTCGAAGAGAAGCTGAAGATCGCGATGGTGCTAAGGAGCATGCCAGAGTCGTACCATTTCCTGGCATCTGCTCTGGAGGCGCGGGCGGATGCTGATGTGACAATGCAGTTGGTCCGATCGAAGCTCTTGGACGAGTTTCAAAAGCGACAGGAACGTAGTGGAAAGTTGACGTCTGGTGAACAAGTGCTAAAAACGCAGAATGTAAACAGAGAGAAAGTCTGTTTTTTCTGCAAGAAACCAGGACATTTCAAGAGTGATTGTCGAAAGTGGTTGAGTGTGAAGGACAAGAACAGTGGCGGAGGGCCATCCGCCGGGAAGCCGGGTACTAGCGGCCAACAACCGGCAAAGGCGAAGCAGGTGAAGAAATCGGAAGATAACAGTGTTTGTTTTTCTGCCAATGTTGAGGGCGAACCCATCTGTGCAGCAGCGAAAGTGGATCGTTTGTGGACTGTCGATAGCGGGGCATCTTGCCATATGACCAGCAGTGCGGATTTTTCAATAAGCTGGAGAAGTCGTGTGTTACAGTAACGATGGCAAACGGTAACTGTTCGAAGTCTGGTGGTGTCGGTTGTGGTTCATTGAACGGCGTTGATGGTACCGGTGATCCAGTTGAAATTAAACTTGAAAAAGTGTTGTTCGTGCCAAACCTTGACGGCGGTTTGCTGTCAGTGAGCAGGATGGCCGATAAAGGTTACAGTGTGTTATTCACGAAGAACAGCGTCGAAGTGCGGGACAATTCGGAGTCGGTCGTGGCTTTAGGCGAACGGCGCGGTGGATTGTACGTTTTGGCGGAGCCAGAAAGTGTAGCCGTTGCTGCTATCAAATGCCATACAGTGAACTGTCAGCATACATGGCACCGAAGATTCGGGCATCGGGATCCGGCAGTGTTCGAGAAGATCGAAAGGGAAATCTGGCTACCGGCATGAAATTAGTGGACTGTGGTGCGAAGATTCCGTGTGAGCCGTGCATGGAAGGGAAGATGACTCGGTTGCCATATCCGCAGCAAGCCGAGCGGAAAACAACGCAGGCCTTGCAGTTAATCCACACCGATCTTTGCGGTCCGATGAGCAACGTGACTCCCGGTGGAAAGAGGTATTTTTTGACCCTAATCGACGATTACAGCAGGTATGTGGTAATGTATCTTCTTAGTGACAAATCTGAGGCGAAACAGCATATTATGAGTTTCGTCCGATTGGTTGAGAACCAGTTCGGGAGAAAGCCTCTGGTAATTCGATCTGATCGAGGCGGGGAGTTCGTTAATAATGAACTGAAACGGTTCTACCAAGAGGAAGGTATAAAGATGCAGCTGACGGCAGGGTACGCACCGCAGCAGAACGGTGTGGCGGAGCGGAGGAATCGCTACCTCCAGGAGATGGCGGTATGCATGCTTCTCGATGCCGGCTTGGGAAAGCAGTATTGGGGAGAAGCGATAGCTGCTGCCGCTTACATTCAAAATCGATTGCCTTCACGATCGGTGGCGAAGACGCCGATGGAGCTATGGTGTGGAGAGAAACCTGATCTAAGCCACCTTAAAGTGTTTGGATGCGAGGCATTTGTGTACGTTCCGGACGCAAAACGGGTGAAGCTTGACAGCCGTGCGGAAAAGCTAATTTTCGTCGGCTACGCTTGTGGTTCGAAAGCGTATCGGTTTTTGAACACGCAGACGAACAGAATAGTCATCAGTCGGGATGCCAGGTTTCTGGAACTCAAGCCAGAGCTGCAGGAGGAGTCACGAAGCGAAGAGAAGAAGATGCCACCGACAGGAAGCAGGAAACAGCCTATGAAGAAGAAAGTTGTGCCGGAGAAGAATTCGGATAGATTAGTCTCGGTTGAGTTCGATTCAGTGGTCGATAGAAGCATCGACGAAGAATCGGACTTTGTGGTCGACAATGCGAGTCTCGACGAAGAAATGCCTTGTGAAGGTTTTCCGGAAGAAGATTTCGACGACGACGATTATTTCGATACGGAAGACAATGGTGAAGGACAAGCGGGGCTTGATAGACCAAAACGCGGAAATGCCGGTGTTCTACCATCGAGATACAGTGATTTTGTTGTCGGAGTTGCGAAGCTGGAAGAACTTGAACCGAAAAACTATCGTGATGCAGTGAACAGTGAGGACAGTGATGAGTGGGTCAAAGCGATGGATGGCGAATATCAGTCGCTGGTGAAAAAGGGTACGTGGTCATTAGTCCCACTACCTAAGGGTCGACAAGCGATCGGATCCAAGTGGGTCTTCAAAAGGAAGAAGGACTCAACTGGACAGGTGGTGCGCTACAAGGCACGGCTAGTTGCCCAGGGGTATGCGCAGCGATTCGGCAGGGACTTTGGCGAAGTTTTTGCGCCAGTTGCAATGCCGTCAACATTCCGGGTACTCCTGACACTGGCGGGATATCGGAAGCTACATGTTCGTCACATCGATGTGAAGAACGCATACTTGAACGGAACCTTAAGCGAGGAAATTTTCATGCGCCAGCCACCAGGATACGCGGAACTCGGAAAGGAGGAGCTCGTCTGCAGGCTGCACCGGAGCTTATACGGGCTGAAACAAGCGGCCCGTGTCTGGAATGCGACGGTGAAGAAGGTATTGCTGAGCTTAGATTCCATCAGTCAGATTCGGACGCTTGCCTATTTTTGAAGCAGTTGGATAACGGTGAGTGGATGTTCCTTCTAATATACGTAGACGATATTGTTGTGGTATGTGGCAACGAGCGACAGATGATCCTTTTGGAGCAACAGCTGGGCAAACATTTCGAGATCTCGTCGTTGGGACAGATTAACCATTTTCTAGGTGTTAAGGTCGAGAAGGGTAGCGATGGATTCTACTCTCTCAGTCAGAAAGCGTTCATTAAGGAAATCGCTGAACGTTTCCGGACTTGCCGGGGCAAAGCCATCGAAGTATCCTTTGGATGTAGGATACATGAAGCAACCAGACGGTGAACCATTAGCCGATAACGAACAGTACCACAGCCTAGTGGGAGCCCTATTGTATTTGACCACCAACACCAGGCCGGACATTGCAGCGGCCGTGTCCATCCTCAGCCGTAGCAGCAGCAATCCTACGCAGCGAGATTGGGTCGAACTTAAGCGCGTTGTTCGATACCTGATCGGAACGGAAGATTTGGTTCTACGACTTGGACTCGAGCAAAAGGGCGGAGTGAAGCTGATTGGATACAGCGATGCAGATTGGGCTGGCGATACTTCGGACCGGAAGTCTACCAGCGGTTTCGTTTTCTTGCTGGGAGACGCTGCGGTCAGCTGGGGTAGTCGCAAGCAGAACTGTGTAACCATGTCCACAATGGAAGCGGAATATGTCGCTCTGTCTGAGGCGGCACAGGAGGCAGTGTGGCTAAGACGTTTGCTGCGTGAGTTAGGCGAAGAACAGCAACTGCCAACGAAGATCAACGAGGATAATCGAGGGTGTATCGATTTCGTTTCTCTCGAGAGGCAAAATAAACGCAGCAAGCACATCGATACTAGACTGTACCATGCAAAGGATCTGTGTTCGAAAGGACTCATACAACTGTGCTACTGCCCAAGCGAAACGATGGTTGCCGACATCTTTACGAAGCCTTTGGGACCGCAGAAGATGAAGCAACACACAGCCGATCTTGGATTGGCCAAGCTGATTAGAGGAGAACCTGTTCCGTAGTCTCAGCGAGGAGGAGTGTTGAATATTATTATCATTGGGGCGCTGAGCCACTGAACTCAATTTATATATCTACCTTTGTTATTCACAGTCACCTTGCTTTTTCCCTCTCCTGTAAATCAAAAAGAATTAATTACACACACATGTTTCTAACCGCAAGTACCGTCGCAAGTGTTTTTTTTGCTCACCGATAATCACAATTTCCCACGAAAATACTTTACTGTGCTGTTTTTCCCTGGTGTGGGGATCGATTCTGCCCAACAGAAGTATTCTAAAAAATTTGGACGCTTTTAAGTTTTTAGTTCACAAATCGCATTGTGACGTATTTGCTCTCTGTGAAACATGGTTCTCTTCTGATAAAGGTTTCTCTTTCCACGATTTTAACATTATTCGGCAGGATCGAGGGGACTCATACGGAGGGTGCTATTGGGGATTAATAAGCTCCACTCCTTTTATAGAATTGATCTCCCTCGATGACAGGCCCTGAAGTAGTTGCATGCCAGAGTGACTATTCGAGGCAAAGGTTTTAGTATAGCCAGCATATACCTGCCGCCGAATACGGCAATATCCCGCAGGGATCTTTCGACTCTTTGCCTCGCAATGCCAGAGCCACGGTTGATATTAGGAGATTTTAATTCTCACGGTACAGCCTGGGGGTCACCGTACAACGACAACCGTTCTGCATTGATACTAGACCTCATGGACTACTTCAACTTGACTATTTTGAATACTGGGAAGTAACACGCGTGGCTCCACCTCCAAACCCTGGAAGCAAATTAGACCTCTCAATCTGTTCGAATTCACTATCATTGGATTGCACGTGGAAAGTGATTCAAGATCCCCATGGTAGTGATCACCTGCCTATCAAAATTTCAATCACCAATGGTTCAGTGTCAATCTCGCTCGATCGACATTGCGTACGACCTCACGAAATGCATAGACTGGGGTAAATTCGCTGAAGCGATCATCGATGGCGAGCAATCGGTCGAAGTCCTTCCTCCGTTGGAAGAGTATCGGTTTTTATCCGGGTTAATCCTCAAATGTGCGATCGACGCACAGCGCAGACCGGTACCAGGATCAACAATTCGCCGACGTTCGCCCACTCCGTGGTGGGATGACGAATGTACTGAAGTCTACCGTGAAAAATCCGTCGCGTTTAAAGCATATCGGAAGCGCGGTTCGCGAGATAACTACGAGCGGTACATTGCCCTTGAGCGTAAGTTTAAGAGCCTCGCCAAAGCCAAGAAACACGGATATTGGCGTCACTTCGTCGAAGGGCTATCGCGTGAGACGTCGATGAGAACTCTTTAGACCGTCGGGAGAAGAATGCGAAATGCGTCGTCGGTGAATGAAGACAAGGAAAGCTCTTCCCGGTGGATCTACGCGTTCGCCAAGAAAGTTTGTCCAGATTCGGTTCCGGTGCAACGAATTGCTCGCGATACTCAAACCAATCGTAACGAATTGGATGCGCCCTTTTCTATGCTCGAATTCTCACTTGCTCTTCTTTCATGCAACAATTCTGCGCCAGGAATGGATAAAATCAAGTTTAACTTGTTGAAAAACCTCCCAGACGTCGTAAAGAGGCGCTTGCTGAACTTATTTAATCAGTTCCTGGAAAGCAATATTGTTCCGGATGAATGGAGGCAGGTTAGAGTTATAGCTATACAAAAACCCGGGAAACCCACGTCGGATTACAACTCGTATCGTCCGATTGCGATGTTGTCGTGTATACGGAAGCTGCTAGAGAAGATGATTCTCCATCGGCTTGACAAATGGATTGAATCTAATGGCTTTCTATCTCATACTCAATTTGGTTTCCGCAGAGGCAAAGGAACGAGCGATTGTCTTGCGCTGCTTTCAACAGAAATACAGCTGGCCTATGCACAAAATCAGCAAATGGGTTCAGTTTTCATGGACATTAAGGGTGCTTTTGATTCAGTTTGTGTAGACGTCCTTTCAGACAAATTCCACGAGTGTGGCCTTTCACCATTACTAAACAACTATTTGTACAATTTGTTGTCTGAGAAACATATGAGCTTTTCTCATGGGTCTTCGACAACTTCACGAATTAGCTACAAGGGTCTCCCCCAGGGCTCTTGTTTAAGCCCCCTGTTTTATAATTTTTATGTCAGAGACATCGATAGCTGCCTCATGGAAAATTGCACGCTAAGACAGCTTGCGGATGACGCCGTTGTTTCAATTGTAGGACTAGGGGCGAACAACCTGCAGGGACCGTTGCAGGATACCCTAGACAATTTGTCTACCTGGGCTGTAAAGCTGGGTATCGAATTCTCTCCGGAGAAAACTGAGTTAGTTGTTTTTTTTCTAGGAAGCGTGAACCAGCACAAATACCGCTTCAACTCATGGGTAAAACAATAACTCAAAGTTTGTCTTATAAATACCTAGGGGTCTGGTTCGATTCTAAATGCACCTGGGTAAGCACATTAAGTATCTGATTCAGAAATGCCAGCAGCGAATAAACTTCATGCGTACTATCACCGGAATATGGTGGGGAGCCCACCCGGAAGATCTGATAAAGCTGTATCGTACAACGATTCTGTCTGTTCTCGAGTACGGTAGTTTCTGTTTTCAATCCACCGCGAAAACTCATATTCTGAAGCTGCAGCGAATCCAGTACCGTTGTCTTCGTATCGCGTTAGGCTGCATGAACTCAACTCATACTATGAGTTTGGAGGTATTAGCAGGAGTTCTTCCTTTATCAGATCGTTTTGTGGAGCTATCGTTCCGGTTCCTCATCCACTGCGAGGTGCTTAATCCACTGGTGATTGAAAATTTTGAAAAGCTAATCGAACGAAATTCTCAAACTAAGTTCATGACACTGTACTATTGGTACATAAGCCCTTCTTCGAATGTTCTTAGTCGTGATTACTCCCAAGACTTCTCTAGTTCTACTGTAGTTTTTGATCTGACCATGAAGCAAGAAGCTCGCGGAATACCAGATCCACTCCGTTCGAGTACATTCCATCAATTTTGCAAGTAAGTTTGGCCATATCAGATGTGACAGGAAGTTTTACACCGACGGGTCAAAAACAAATGATTCCACTGGATTTGGTGTTTTTAACGAAATTCATAGCGCCTCCTTCAAACTACAAAATCCTTGCTCCGTATACGTCGCAGAGCTGGCGGCTATACACTATGCATTAGGAGCGAATTGCCTCTCTTCCCTCTGATCAATTTTTCATTTTTACGGATAGTCTCCAGCTCACTTCAGGCTATTCGTTCAATGAGACCAGCAAAGCACTCACCGTATTTCGTTCGCGAAATACGATCTCTTTGAGTGCTCTATCAAACAATTCCTACACCATCACCTTGGTTTGGGTCCTTCTCATTGCTCCATTCCGGGTAATGAGAAAGCGGACTCACTTGCCAAGGTGGGCGCTATGACAGGCGATATTTATGATCGACAAATCGCCTTCAACGAATTTTTGCTATTTTCCGTCAACAGGCCTTGATCAGCTAGCAACAAAAATGGGATGCAGGGGATTTGGGCAGATGGTTACATTCTATTCTCCCACAGGTATCGAAAAATCGTGGTTCAGAGGGTTGGATATTAGCCGGGATTTTATCAAGGTAATGTGTCGTCTAATGTCCAATCACTACTCGCTAGGCTCGCATTTCTATCGAATAGGGCTCTCAGACACCAATCAATGCGGCTGTGGTGCAGGTTATCAGGACATCAACCATGTTGTCTGGTATTGCCTCGATTTCGAAATTGCCAGATCTGATCTTTGCGCATCCCTACGGGCCTGAGGGAAACCAGAGAAGGAAGATATCAGAGATGTGCTGGGTAAGCTGGACTTGGACTATATGGGGGGCTAATTTACAAGTTCTTGAAAAAAAATAGATGTATTCGTTTGATCCTCTCTTAGCTGCCGTTTTAACATGTCCACCTCGCCCCCTCCCCCGTAATACCGCTTCCGTTGTATCGTTACAGCTTAACGCAACGCAACATCTACGCCAGACCAACAGCAACAACTTCGCATCGCCAACCTGCTGTTGAAAGCTAACGTTAAGATTCCTACTTCCCCATTCCTACCCGAATTATTGTAATCCCTAACCTCGACCAAGTCGCGAGTTTTTTCGGCTTTCCAAAATTAACATAGTTAGTAAGTTATTGTCATTATAAAAATGAAAAAGAACTCGGCTCCGTTATGCCTATGGCACTTGAGCCTCACAAATAAACGAGTAAGTTAAAAAAAAAAAAAAGACAGCGAGGCTGGTGAGTGACAGCCATGGACCGAATAGAATGGAGACAACTTCTGTGTACAGCAGAGGCCACGCCGGCCTTAGTCTGATTGGTAAGGTAAGGTAACTTTAGCAGCTCGGAAGATTATTGTCAGTATTGCCTAAAAAACTGTCCTTAGCATACGGAAAAAGCAAAACTCTGTGTAGTTAAATTTGTTAATAAATATAATTTTATTTTCATGCTTCAAATCATTCTTTACAATCGCAAGAACCCGCCCGTTATTTGTCGGATTTCTTTTGCTGATCAATTCTACTTACAGAAGATAAAATAAAAAAAACGAAAACTTCCAGTCAGGTGCTCTTCATTTCATTTTAGTGCTACTTGGGAAGTTAGTTGGCGTAAGTTCATGGATTATTTTCAGGAATAATTTTGCATTCAGTAAGGGTACATCAATAGATCCAACAAGTCTTGATTTGTTCACTATCATCCGTTAGAAAAGTTTAAAGAACTTACAAGCGAAAGTAAGAGGCTTTTCGCTTTTCAGTAAATGATAGTAGTTGTCATCTTTATTTGCTGCAGTGCTCGGTAGTCGCTCTTTCATCGCCGCTCATCCTTTTAACGCGATTATACACTTAAACATTAACGGCAAAGGCTTGGAATATTAACGATTAACTCAATTTGTCATACTAAACATTGAACTAAAGCGTGCAGATTAATTTGATTTGTTTACCGTTTGTTACATTATCCTGAAGTCGAAAACTAAATGCGTTCTCAATAGGCAAAAACTAGAAACAAAATCAAATCGAGACTTTGGAAGCCTACCTCCAAGCCTTCACAGTTCTCTTGGAGAGAATAGGAAATCGTTGCCGGAAGTCTAGGAAAAGTTTCTATCGATGGATCTATGTTACATACATGTAGGTCTTGATGGCGTTTTCATTTTCATGCAACGCGATTGGGACTGATTATACACTTGTTTTGCTTAACTATTTCTACTTGTTCTTCAATTAACTCCAGAAGATTTCCGCTGTTGGCCAGCTTTATGTGTCTATGTGTGGTATCCTCTATTAAACTGAATTACATGAAGAATTCCTCGGTGGAATGCGACAACGGCAGTCACGTGCGCCCGGGGCGGTCCAGTATCGAGATCTCTATGACCCGCATCCCCGACACACCGGATCGGTGATTTGCAGTCCCTTCGGATTGTAAACACGCTCATTCTGCATCGCAATGTACTTGGATACTTTTCGCAAGCACTGGAAACAAATTAACAACTAAGAAATACT
>JASCZW010009458.1:0-42280 GCA_034211315.2 Aedes japonicus | reverse complement strand
AACACTAATTGTTATGTTTTTGTATTTTCCGTGCGTGGAGTAACGATTATTATGTAGAAGGAGATGTTCGCTCATCACCATGAGGCACCAAGAGTGGACAGTAATGTTTGCTAGAATGAAGGATATGAAGAGAAAGTGTTGAAAGTTCCGTCAGTGTACGGTAGGTTGAAATAGAATAGAAGTATTGAAAATTGAGCGAAAGGGCATGGGTAAAGTAGTACTCGAATCAAGGACATTACCTTTTCCTACCATCCCACTGCAGGGTAGGTCGAGGCACGGACGAATACGCCACCTCAACAGGCATTATTTATTGGCACTACATATAATCCGCCCATCTAGCTAGCTGTACTCCACGCCTTCTTGTACCAGCCAGCCAGCGGATTTGACGCAAAACGCTATCCATGCCTATAGGCATGAAATATTCAATATTTCGATGAAAATATAATCTGAATTTTCGAGTATTTACACACAATTTAACCGAGATCACGGTCACCCTTATTTTTGTTTGTTTGAATTTTAACCGATATAGCAGTTTGCTCATGCCCAGCTAACTAAACGAGTTTTCAATTTGATCCAAACCGAGTTTATCGGTTAACATAATAAAGCCGAAAGCGAGGGGTCGGCTGTGCGGATCTCGGTTTCAGGAAGCCGAGACTCGGCATATAATTCTAAGTGTGAACGAACGACACTTGAACTTTGTATAGTATTATCGATTGTGTCGAATCTCTATGCAGATCAATATCGGGATTCAGTGCACTGTAGATTTGCCTGAGCAAAGTCATCTTCCTGTTGAAAAAGTTCCCCAAAGACATCAGGATAAAATAAATTTCGGGCCCCATATATCTTCAATCCCACATAATTTGCTAATTCCAGTTCCTAGCCCACTCAACTGTTCTACATTCCTATTTGATCCAACGTAGATTTTCGTACCGATTTTTTTTTCAATATCTTGCAGTTCTTTGCGTTTTAATGCGGCTTTTCTTTCGAAATAAACACAAGAAACACACAATAATACCATGGCAAAAAAAAGTTGTATTTACATTTTTGTCTGTTCTTGGTATTTATAAACTGTGAATTTCGATGATACTGTGAGCGAATGAATTTGAATCATGCAATGTAATTTTTATCAAACGTAGTCACGTGGTCAGTAAAATTGCAACGGTTTTTTGCTTATTTACAAAGAGTAGTCAGTTCGTTGTGTTACTGTATGATCGTTCTGTCTTCTGACTGACTTAAAACAAAGGGAAGCGTGATTCTGTTCGTATCATAATTGCCAATATTTCTGGAGAGATGGACAGGATTAAATTAAAATGGTACACAAGCACAATGATTAACAGAGCACTTTCGAATGGTTAATTAACAGAGTTATAGAAGGCTTCTTATCTCACGGGCAGCGACAACCTTATAACCTACTGCAAATCCGGCTGCGCGGGAAGTGGGACTCCGAGTGAAAC
The DNA here is from genome assembly GCA_034211315.2 of Aedes japonicus. Classification (NCBI taxonomy): domain Eukaryota; kingdom Metazoa; phylum Arthropoda; class Insecta; order Diptera; family Culicidae; genus Aedes; species Aedes japonicus. The sequence goes on along the minus strand of JASCZW010009458.1, from coordinate 40,826 downwards.
GAAGTCAGTGATCTCCTTCAGTATTTGCATATCGATGCGTAGAAGCAAAGCTTGATATCGTTCATCTCCGATGTTGCCTTTCAAAGTGATTAACTAGGATAGTAGAAAGTTTGTTTAATGTTTGTTTGTGAGCCATTTTTTTTTTTCATTACAGTACCTGATTTTGAAAATAATCCTTTAATACGATAACATGCGTCGGATCTTGCAAACAAACGGTTCTACATCGGTCGTAATGAGGAGTTTCATTCTGCATATTTTCTGTATCGATGAAACCATAACCGAACATCATCATTCCAATTTCTGCTTCATTATCGTCGGTTAGAATCAGAGAGCTACATCGGAGGAGAAGACAATTGAATCAAACCTACCTAGACAATGAGAAATGAAATTTACTTACTCCACTTTTGCTCCGGTTTGCTCATCTTCATTTGTGATGTCGTTGAGCGTTTCGCTTATATTGGTCATGATGCCGCTAAAGTTATCATAAATTATATCACTTGACACCGTTATGAGACTAGTAAGCGCCAAAGCTAAAAGCTTTTTCTCGTTGCTCCTGGCCACGGCATGCATATCCGTTAGCCATGATGTAACAATCTTCTCCATTGCATCCTCAATACCGAGCTCGTTTAGTATCATGCTAAATGTAACCTGATCTAGTAGCAAAATCCTTGCAATCATCTGCAGGTAGATTTGGTTAATCTGTAGAAAGCCTCCATGCTCGTAGTATTTTCTAGAATGTTAGAAAGGAAATTAGTAAATTGGCTTAAGACAATAAAATAAGGAGACGGCTTTTTCAATGCGATGGGTACAATTTGTTTGAGTCAAATAAAAACATACTTGAAAACTTCTACCAGGTAGGGTCGGAGTAGCTCGATAGAATACTTTGGTGCGATCCGAAGAATTGTTAGGAACAATCGGTAGATAACTATCACTCCCTCAGTTCGCAGGTCAGTCAGAAGGTAGTGGCAGGTTTTTATGATATCCTTTCCATACCGCGGAAGAAATACATCGGGACATAAAAATATGTAAGTCTGAGTTATAGCAAGACAGGTCCGTATGTTAGTGGAAGATTGCTCTGAAAGCAAAATAAAATATGAGATCATATGAAAAAGATTTCTAAATCGTTCAAATCTTACCAATCAAGGGTAACAAATTATCACAGAGCTTCAGCAAGTCATGGTTCATTGTTCTGCTGTATTGCGCAACAATTAGCCACAACTCTAAGCCTTCATCCAGCAAGTACACGTGCGAAGGTTCATTGATGTTTGTACTCTTTTCAATGATTTGATAAATAAATGCAACAATCGGCTCCGGCGAAGGGATTTCATACAAGGCCTTTATGATTTGTAACTGCAATGTAAAGGTAAAATTAAAAAGTTTCATTAACATTAACTTTAAATTATGCAAATGGTGGCTTACCAAAGTTGAGATTATGGCACAGCGTAACATATCATGTTCACGACTTTCATCCCACAGCAGCGGTAAATATTGGATCAAATTTTCCACTTCCAACTTGATAGACATGGACATTTTTTCAATGATAAATGACATTACATAAAGAACTGTCATTTTGGTATCACATCTATTAGCTTCCTTGAGGAGGGAGAATAGCAGTGCGATTACCGGTTCCAAAAATTCAAGGAACTGCTCTGCATCGAATTCAAAATCATCCATGATGTTTTTGAGCGTCCTGGGAACAGTTATAAGTGAAACAAAACAAATTCAGTAATTATTAACAGTTTCTTACTTTGAAGCCGTGAGACGAACTGCCAAGTCTTCGGAGGGATGAAGCAACTCCAGACAAGCACGATATACTTGTGGTCGTAGTGTTTTCGAAAATCTAACCCCTGTCCATTGCCCTATCAGCCATATGATACGTTTGCGGATTATGCGGAAGTTACGTGATTTGAATTTAAGCTCCTCAAGTAACTGTTGAGTGAACCATTCGTCAAAATTGATCTGAAATATAAAACATTATATTATAAATCTTTCACATACAGAACCTCTTGAATACGATGTATTAATCAAGGTGGTTTCATGTAAATACACACCTATCCAGTGGCCCTACATGGAAAATCCGTCAGCACTATGCACAAACCAATGTTTAACATTCTATGAATCATCTGTTTCTTACAAAAACTTGAAAATTTAACAACGTTAGCTAAAGTAACACGTAAGACGTTTATCGACCAAAGGTTGCTGATCAACTGATTTGTGCTAGCGAGGTCAAACCGTCTAAAACTTTGCTTTTTGTACACTCACTCTACCAACAATGGCTACTCTTATTTGAATTCTCATTATTGATTTTCCATTGTTACCCCTGATGGTCGGTGAGAGATAATGAGCTATACTGATCTGTCAACGTGTGCCAACCAGAGCAAGAAACCAATGTAAATTTTCTTCCCATCGATGTCTATCGGTCTTTTTTGTTTACCATCAAGAAACAAGTGCACGCTCCCTGAAGTAGATTAGGCGGTAGGTAACGCCTTCCTACCAAGTACCATATACTCATGCACAAAAGATCAGTCCACATCCCTAATAATAATGTTACAGCCTACCTATCAGTATGCTGCCTGATCAAATGTCGAGACGGAAGATTTTTTCATGAAGAAGTTGTGTTTGTTGCTTTGGTACCTTATCTACCCAACCAAACACAAAAAGTCTTAACAAATAGTCTGCAGTGCCACTGTATCAATACAGAAATGTACATGTATACATTTACTACGGGAAGAATACAAATAGCACCCATCAACCAATTGGTAGAAATCGATGTTGAAAACGTACCGCCAATGATTCTTTACGGCAATGATACTCGATCCATGTTATATAGCGGATCGTACCAATGAACGCAGAGTGAGGGAAATTGGACCCAAAATCACAACTAATTAGACGCACGCTAGGTAGGTCCTGCAACATAGCTTATCTTATGTAAAAAATACACGTCTCTGACAGGACCTTTTAGCTTCTATTCAATTGACAACATCCAACATGGTGGGGTTATCTTTTTGTGTTTCCCACTGACAGTTCAGAATAAAGAGAAAAAAACAATCATGGCTTCTTTTGCATAATAGAATGTTTTTGCCTGTTACCTGAAAGTCCGTTAATTGATAAATCGAAACACTTAGTAGAAATGTGTTAATTTAGTTTTGATTTTGCACAATCCTGATACTTTAAGAATATATGGAAGAAGCTCCAATATTAATCACATGACTCGCAGTTCATCCTATTCAGGATCAACGCGCGAATGGAACGGTTTGTGATGTTTGTCATTGTTAACGTTGACGTTAGCAAATATTTTTACGAAAAGAAACCAATCTATTTACTCTCCAATTTCTTGATTCAGCGTAGGCTGGGTATAGGAACACGAAGTTAATATGGGAACAGATGCCCTATTTTATAAGTTTGGACGTTCTCAAATGTTGTACATTAATGCTCCAACCAATATTGTTCATGATTTTAACCCCGATCATCAACACAGGGATGATCATCTGCCCTTTCATTACCTTCAATGCCATAGTGTCCCGGAACCCAGAATAAATTAACGGAGTTCTCTTGATACACCTTTCGCAATGAAAAAATGTATTCCCAGACAAGTTTGTATGTGCATTTATAATTACCCAACGCATTGAGTGCCGCTTGACTCTCTGTAAAAAAAAAAACAAATATTTGCAAATCTATATTTCCTCTTCAGACAAACGTTAACGCATTTTATTATAGTAAAAATCTTTGCTTGGAACACCGTTGGATAGTTACTCATCGCCATTGAAATTTCTACTTCAGGGCCGAAGATTCCTGCTCCCGTTTTTGTTCTAATTTTTTAACCATCTGTAAAGAATTTTATGGAACCATGGCGAACAATGAGAGCTACGGCTTCCCAATCTATACGTGACGTCTCGCATATGTTGTAAGGGATGTCATAGTTTTCCACAGGTTTCATCCAGTCTCCAATGATATACATCACTGGCCCATTTTGAAAGTTTTGTGAAATACTTAAGGGACCGACTAAGTCTCCAGACTTGAAAGTTTTCATCCGTTTGAGTCTTAACATACTCTTTTTCGCCTTTAATTGCACGTATTCGTGAAAAGGCAGCAAATTTGGAATTGCATCTAAGGATTTTGATGAAGTGCTGCGCATCGCTCCCGTTATAGCAATGGACACTAATTGCTGAAGTTTCGTCAACCTTTTTCTGTGAAGCAGCGTCATTTGTTTTTGGCCACCACACAAGCGAAGCATACGTTAGTTTGGACGTATTATAAATGTATAAATCCACATTATCATTTTTGGTCTTAAACCCCATTTTCTGCCAGATGTGTTTGAACTAGGCTGATGCAAAATTCGAAATACTTGCTCCCAAGCTTAATCGACGCCAATTTGGGTCTTGATAGTCCCAAAAATTTTAACACAATTGGTTTTAATTTGGCTTTGCACACGCTATTCAAAGTTTGTATGGGAATTAGTATGAAGAATCTCAAACTTACATTTCCAGATCCCTAACATCTTGATATTATGTCCTTAAACCAAATCTTATATACATTCATATAGTGTAAGTTACCAACTATCAAAATGCCGAAGATACCTGACATGTAAATTTTATACAAAAATAGTTATTCAACAAATATAATAATAAGAAGTAAAATATGTAATGTATATAGAATATATAAATATAAAATATATTAAATATATATAATAATATAAAAACAATAAAATACATAAAATACATAAATATAAAATATAAAAAACATATAAATAATAAGAAAACAAAAATAAGAATAAAACATCATACCTAAAGTGTGTATTTTATGTTTTACTGAATAACTATTTTTGTATAAAATTTACATGTCAGGTATCTTCGGCATTTTGATAGTTGACAGCTTACACTATATGAATGTATATAAGATTTGGTTTAAGGACATAATATCAAGATGTTAGGGATCTGGAAATGTAAGTTTGAGATTCTTCATACTAATTCCCATACAAACTTTGAATAGCCTGTGCAAAGCCAAATTAAAACCAAATGTGTTAAAATTTTTTGGGGACTATCAGGACCCAAATTGGCGTCGATTAAGCTTAGGGGAGCAAATATTTCAAATTTTGCATCAGCCTAGTTTGAACCCATCCTGAAATTACTGGTTGCCTTACTGATCAAACACGCAACATGAGCATTCCAGTTAAGTTTGGCATCTAGTATCACTCCTAGGTATTTCACCTGTTCACTAAGGTGGATTTCCAATCCTCATAGCTTGAAAGCTTTTACAGTACTGGAAGAAATAAAGTGCTCACCCGGAAATAATTATCATTTCTTCATAACTTCATCAAATTTGATTATATTATTTAGCTTTCTTCCGCAAAGTTGACTTAATTTGCGTTATCTTTCAGTTTTTGTAGAAAAAAAAATTACTTTTCTCTTGAAATAAAAAAAAAAAAACTTTTTTTACTTAAATTGAGTTGTTTTTGAACTGGAAGAAAAAAAAGTGCTCACTTTTACCTTATAATATTTTACTGTGTTTTGTTCGTTCCCAGTCGCTGATATTGACATATCCTCTTATTGTTGTTTATGCGCGGTATATTCAAGAACAATTTTTCCCTGTTTTACTTGTTCGTTATTCGTGTTTTAAGATGGAAAGTAAGCAAATCTCCTAAAAATCCGTAAACTCATCGTTCGAGACCACCAGAACCATGAATCGTTCCGGAAGATTGCTGCTAAGTATGCTTTAAGCTACTCTGGTGTAAGGAAGGTATGGAAGAAATTCGAACAATGTGGAAGTGTGGCAGACAAATCAGGTCGTGGGAGAAAGCGGCTTACGTCACCACGCGAAGATTCGAGAATCGTACGAGAAGCAAGAAGATGCTCATCAATAACCAGCCGTGCTGTACGTGAGAACTTGAATCTGAAGGTATCCGAAAGAATTATTCGCTACAGGCTGCAAGAAGCTGGATTAAAGAGCAAGTATGCAAGTCGACGCCCTCTAATCAGAAAAGTCAATAGAATCAAACGATTGAAATTTGCTCAAAAGAATGCGGAACAGCCCGTAGAATTCTGGAAACGAGTGGTATGGTCTGATGAGAGCAAATTTGAACTGTTTGGCAAGAAACAGCGCCCTCGTGTTTGGATAAAGCCGGGAGAACGCTTATTGGATCAGAACGTGCAGAAAACTGTAAAACATGGTGGCGGAAGTATTATGGTTTGGGGGTGCTTCTCGTGGTCCAGCGTTGGAAATCTCGTGGAAATCGAAGGTATCATGACTGCTGATCGTTACATTGATATAATCAATGAAAATCTGGAGGAATCGCTTCTTAAAATGGGGCTTGAGGAAAGCTTCATTTTCCAGCAGGACAATGACCCAAAGCACACAGCACGAAATTCAACTGCATTCTTCAAAGCAAATCGCATTAAACTGTTGGAATGGCCACCACAATCACCCGACCTCAACCCGATTGAAAATTTGTGGTCGATTTTGGATAGACAGGTGGATAAAGGCGAAGTGACGAATAAAACCAAGCTTTTCAAAGCTTTAAATTAAGCGTGGCAGAACATCGATGAAACATATCTGCACAACCTCGTCGAAAGCATGCCACGACGTCTACAAGCAGTGATCCTGGCAAAAGGTGGACATACTAAATACTAAAAGCTTTATATACTGTGTTTTCTTTACAATTTCTCTTGTGAGCACTTTATTTTTTCCGGTCGATAACAGAAAAGGTTCAATAAAAATTAAGATATAAATTTCCAGTCCTAGATTTTTACTATTTTCTTTGCACGAAACGATAAAACGGAAGAATAAGATGAATTATGTCGAATACAGCTCAAGGTTTTCTCTGAATGTGTAAAGGGTGTCACCCTTCAAGATTATTCGTTTTGGTGAGCACTTTATTTGTTCCAGTACTGTAGATTCAACTTCCTTTTGCTGGTGAAAGGTACAATTACTTCTTTTGAGGGATTTATGCTAAGGCCCTCCTAACTGCTCCAAGACTGGGTAAATTTTAAGGCCAATTGCATTTTCTCTGAAATGGTATTGTCAAACTTTTCAGGTGGATACATGTTTTGCCAAGCAGAAGTAATCATATTTGTTCTAAGGACTGTATTTGATAAAAATGCACAATGATTGTTTGTGACTTTTTTAGCGTGTGATTACTGACTGAAACTAGCTAATAGTGTAATCGCTCACTAACTTTCTATAAAATTTCAAAGTGCTAGCTTGTTCTCTAACGACGCGTAATTCACTTAGACGAGGTGCCAAACTGATGTGGCAAAGTTGCGGCATCTGCTAGCATGTCAAAATATCATGCCGACGTTTGCCACACGCCACACGATATTGACGCGATGTTTTGACGTGCAATGAGATACCCTATAGCGGCAAAAAAAACTGACAGATGCACTAGTAGCCAGTTGCTTATTGTTATTTGGTGAATTCTTTTAAGTTGACGGTTATAGAGTATTACACACGCTGAGGCTCAAGCTTGAATGGCTGGGGGGGGGGGTAATGTTTACGGTAACAAAATTTCACCACAATCTGTCAAATGGTTATCTATTAGGTTCGTAACTAAGTTCTTGCTGTTTTCGATAAAAAACAAATTGTACGGCGAAATCATGTAAAGTATTGCCATCGCTAGACGCAACTTTTTTAATATTTCTGGTACAGCCCGAATACATTGACGGTAAAAGTGTTCGTCTTTTGAGGCTATCCACGAATCAAGCTGTTTTCTAATGTCTTCATATGAGTGGAACTGCTGCCATCGAGTGGAACCATGTGCCATCGAACAGAACAAGTAATAATCAAACGGCGCAATATCTGGGGATTATGGCGGGTGAGTTAGGGCTTCCTATTTCCATTTGAGCGTTCCCAAGTAGATTTTAACCAGGGTTGCCAGATGCACAGATTTATCAAGAATGACGATTTTTTTCGGACAGATATCTGTACGATATCATGCGAAAAACCAAGATTTTTAAGATTTTGAGCACATTTTAAGATCCAACCTTTTACCAATTCCCAGGGCTCATGAAGCAAAATAAAAATTACACTGACACTACAGTGACGGGTAACAATCTGCAAGTCAGTTTGTGTGTGCGTCCCTAAATTATTTCTCCATAAACATTTTAAGATAAGTTTTTAAGAAAATTTTATAGAATTTCCCAACGATCCTATGAAAAGTTCTCCGACATTCCAGGAGATATTCCTTCTGGTGTTTCTGTAGGTATTCTTCAGGAGTTGGTATGCATTCATCCAGAGATTCTTTTAGGAGTTTCTTCTAGCATTTCATCGGCAGTTTTTAAAAATTTTGAAAATCCCTGAAGGACACATAAAGAACTACACAAACACTTTAAAGTTATTCCTGATTCTAATTCTTGGAGAGAATCGTGATATGTTGAAGAAATCTAACAATATTTTTTTGCATTATTTCCATAATCTCACCTGCAGATTTATTTTTTTTAAATTTTGTTTTGGGATTCCAGAAATTACTTCAATAATTTCTTCAAGTATTCCGCAGGAGAATTTCTCAAGAGAGTGCTCCTTAAATTTCGGCAACATTTCCTGCAGGGATTTCTACTGTTTTTCCAATTTAGTTGTATTATCATCCATTCACGCAGCAGAATTTCGGAATAATGTTCTCGATGGTAGTTTTTGCTGTTCGAAGCATAGGTATTTTTAACGTTATTTTTTGATATCTCTCATATAATCTTGCAGTGCGAAATCCTATGAATTTATTTGGGCAATTATTAAACAGTTCCAGATCGATGACACCGATTGCAAAAAAAAAGGCTTGTGGGCTTTGGATCAGATGGAGCATCGGTAATGGATGGGTTCATCTGATCCGTCCAGAAACTGCTGAAACGTGACTGTCCTCTCATTTGATAATAAGCAAATGTACTTGTCACTCTTTAGCTCTTAGTGCAAGCTACGAATGCGAAAAGCTGCCATTGGACATGGAACAGTTGATACGAGATATCTACAGTTACTTGTCTTGCAACCCCAAATGATCCAAGGAATTCCAGATGATAAAAAGCATCTTGAAGTTGAAGCCTTTGAAACTTCTGCATCCTTTTGCCACCAAATGGCTATCGTTGGAGTCAGTTGTCAAAAACAAAATTTGGAACCGTTTTCGGAGCTCGTGTTGCTTTTCTTGTTTCAATCCAACTGCGACAAGAATCAAAGCGCACAGTGTATCTGTCATTTTAATGACACGATGTTCCACTTATTGAGCTACGTGTTACCCCTTATCAATAAAGCAAACCGTATCTTCCAGCCAGAAGTTCCGGAATTCGGAGAACATGTGCAATCAGCTGAAATCTCACTTATTGTTCTCTCTGCAAAAATGTGTGATGGTGATTATCTAAGACACGTGACGGATTTTGGAGTTCCTGATTTCGAATAACATCTCCATAAGAAGTTGGAGATATATGTTAGGGTAGCAGCAGGACAAAGGCTTAGATCCGGAACGCTCCATGATACCAAGAAGGAGGCTTTCTACTCGATCTGCTGTGCTTTCTATACTGAATTGATTAAACAGATCATTAAGAGCTTTGATCTGATCTGAAGTTCTAACTACTGCATTGTCCCTAAGAAGCTGCTCTTTTTGAAGCAGCTCAACTGGATTACTACACAACCCTGGGCACTGGCAAAACCTTGAGGTAGTTTAACTTCAACTACCAGATTCCAAGCTCGGTCCCTAGCTCAATAATGCGCCCCTAATTGTGAACTCACACGAACACACTCTCAGATATTCTGTCAAAATAACACAGCAAATCAAAACAAAGGCGTAAATATGTACACCAAGGTGCTGGCATCAAGGTGTACTTCAGATCAAGGGGTTCTACAACAGTGAACCAATTTCAAATCGCTAGTTGCATATTGATTGTTGCTATTACTATCTTGTGCTAAATTGTAGTACTAGATCAGGTGGGTTAGGCACGAATCTATATAGACACACTGGGAACTAATAGATAATCAACAGGTAAATTAATCCAACTGAGTCGAAATAACTGTTAGCAGCCTTGATCTTTAGTCTCTTTCTAAATATTTGATCTCGCGAATTTGGATATGCAAATAACAATGCATTGTTAGGAAATCGGGATACCTAAAACTGTATTCAAAGTCACAACTCAAAATTGATAACTTAACACAAATTTACAAAAATTTCAAATCCGTATCTGGGAAAGACACATTTAAAATTGCGCGATAATGTCTGGCTCCACGTTTCACGTATAAGCGTTCAACTGATAAATGCTTAATCTTCAACTAGGTACGAGACGTCACTGAACTCGAACCTACCCAACTTGGAATACTTTTTATTCTGCGCACCTAATATTAAAATGAGTGAGTGAAATATAAGATTTTAAAAGGAAAACGTTTCGTTTTCACCATTACATTACTGGCCGTGGATTATTCTTTGAACGTTTTAAGAAACACAAAATTACAATAGTCACTTACCTCGTCAAACAGATTGAATACGGCCAATCCGGTAGCATTGTAGATTGAATCTTTTATCAATAGATCACTGATGTTTGATGTTTCCGTCAACGTAATTGTTTGGGATTTTAAGATAAACTTCTGGAGCTCTATAATCAACATCGGGCTATACTTTTGAAACAATATCATGTAAAACGCTTCTGTACAAGACTGGAAAACAAAAGCAACGGATTGGTAAAAATGTACTTAATTAGTAAACGGACAGTTCTTAATACCCTTAAATTGTATTTCCAAGAATCGCCCCTTCGTCTAACACATAACATTCCGGATCATTGTCCCACAGTTCAAACTCGTCATACGAAAGTAAAAAATAGTGCATAATAATCTTCTCAAAAATATAGCTCAGTCGTTCGGGAGTAAAGAAATCATTCTTTGCTGCGTTGATAATTTGCTCTGTCATAAGAAGTATCCCATTATTGAATAATCTTCAAGTATTTAAAAAAACATTCACTTCCTTACCTTTGTCGCCATCCACGTGGATGAGATTGTGGGAGAGTATTCCTTTTATCAGGTTTAAGCACTGTATGGCAAAGTTCGGGAATGTGATTACATTGTCCTCGAAGATGAGATTCGTACCTTCGTGGAAGACATAATTGAACGAAAACTCAAAGGCCGCTGGAATGAACTCGACAAACGAAGCCGGATGCGTTTCGAAGAATAAATTCAGGAACTTCATATGTTTGATGATGAACTTCTCTACCTGTTCGGATAGTTTATCGCTTAGTTGTTGTTGTTTTTCGATTTGTTTGACCTGAAGTCGACAGTCTAGTAGTTCCTTAAGTCGTTGAAAAACAACACGTATGAACATCATGCATTTGGGATGCAGATGAGGCGCAGCAATGCCGTAAATGGTGAGTTTCTTCAAAATACGCAAGGATATTATGGCTTTCTCTAAATTCGTTGTGCATAAATCCAACGATGCATTTTCCTGAATGCTGGAGAAAAATAGCTGCGTGAATGCATCCCATAAGTTGAGAATAAACTCGAACAGCTTGTTTGTAAGATCCTATAAATACAAACATTTCATTAAATTACAATTTTCTAAACTGTTTCGAAAAAATAAGTACTTCAAAATGTATTCGGTCCCGCTGGAATCTTTTGGAAGCAAGAACCTTCACGACATGCAACAGGATCAGAAGGCCACGCTGTTGCACCAACAAATCGTTGCTTTGGACTACCTCTACTAGCGTTGGAACAAGTTCTACCCATTCGTGAGGGACAATCAAAGCGAGCTATGTTTCCTATCAGTACTGCGATTTGAACTGCGATTTGTTGCACCGGTTCGTTGAATTTCATTAGCAAAATCTTTTAATTTCAACTTTTTCCTCCAATGGAATCGTACTGGAAATTAAAGAAAGAAAAATTAACGTGATTTAAAACCATCTTGATTGTCCGGTACATCTGGTATAAGACCGGTTTGCATAAGGACGTTTGGAACGATTGCGTAACATTTGCAAAGTAACGAAAAAAGGAAATTTGACATTAATGATATGCATTCTACTAATTATGTTTTTATTACTCCATGCGTAAAGTACGAACTTAATTATAAGGTTTTGAAATGGAAATATCTTTTCATCAACATGAGACCTTAGGAGTGCACAGCAATTTCTGCTAGAACCAAACATATGAAGAGAAAGTATTGAGTTCGACATTTTGCAATTTCGAGCTGTGAAATTGAATAGAGGAAGTTGAAATTGTACGGAGGACTATTTTGAAAAGGCAGTGTCCGATCAAGCAACACTCTTCTACCAAACTACCCCAGTGCAAGGTAGGCAAGGAAGGGAAAGGCACTACACTAATCATAAGGTCCTGTACAACATTTGGACCAACTTTTTTGCGTGGCAGTCCATTTTTTCTTCATATCTTCCTCCAATTTCACTTCCTTAGGATGCTTCTGAAGTGCCTGCTTCATGATGGTCAAATACTTTTCGATTGGCCGCAGTTCCAGTGCGTTTGGAGGGTTGAGATGCTTCGGATCGAAATTGACCTACTTAGCCTTGTACCACTCCAAAACCTCTTTCGAGTAATGGCACGAGGCTAAATCCGGCCAGAAAATCGTAAGACCATCGTGTGACCTAAAAAGAGGAACTAAACGCTTTTGTAGGCATGGCTTTAGGTACATTGACCGTTCCAGTTGTCACGAATGGGGTGCTCTGCTCTCCATACGAGCAAATTGCTTGCCAAATCATATATTTTTTGGCAAACTTTGACATCTTCTGCTTTCTAACGTCCTCAGGGACATCGAATTTATGATGAGCAGTGACAAACTGGAGCACCGGAAGCTGCAGAAAGTCAGCTTTTACATACGTCTCATCATCCATAACGAGGCAATGTGGTTTCGTCAACATCTGGGTGTAGAGCTTCCGTGCACGTGTTTTACCTACCGTATTCTGCCGTTCATCATGATTAATCGCCTTTTGGACTTTGTGTGAGTGTAGTCCTTCACGTTTTTTCGCATCGTGCATGAAAGTTTTGATTAGATTCAGTTTTTTCGCCACATCTTGTACTGAACTGTTGGGATTCCTCTTGAAAGCTTGAACTACCCTCGTCTGGTCCTTAACACTCTACGGAGATTCATTTTTGACACTTTTTTCTTTCCGATCGATGGTTAAACGTTCGTGATACCGATTTATAACACGAGACACCGTAAAATGTACCATTCCCAGCTTCCTGCTGATGGCACGATGAAAAAGATCCTGATTTTCGAGGTACATGCGCAAAATTTCTTTGCGCCACTGCTGTTCTTCCGACTCCATCTTCGCAACGATTGCACATCTGCTACACTAAAAAAATCGTCATGTTATTTTCACGTGAAATTTCACGTAACTTTCACCTGAACACGTAACCAAATCTTCTTCAGTAAAATCAGGTGAACATTACGTGTCAGTGAATTGTAAGTGAAAAATCACGTAACAATTATAAGATTTTCACGTAGAATGTGGATTTACGTGGAAATCACGTAGCACTTACGTGAATTTCACGTGTTTATTACTGGTTTTGGCAGTGGACGAAACTTACGTGCGTTTCAGGTGAAAAAAACGGGACGATTTTTTTGAGTGAAACACTATAGTGAAACTTACACAGCGTAAACAAATACACATTGAACTAATTCCACCCAAAATTTCAATAGCATATACCCAACGGGTAAAAGTTACAGCTATTTAAAAATGGTGCAATTTTGATTCCTTTACGATGCCTTAACAGTACGATTGAAATCAGAATTGAACCTGACATTTATTTCCCTCTTTAGCGCGGCCTTTGTGGTCTAGCCCCTCTACGCACCATTCTTTCAGCGTCGGACTGCGCTCTCTGCATGCTCCACCTTGCGCGGAGGCATGTTCTTCGGAGGTCAAAGATCGACTCCATAATACACCGGTGACACCCATTCCTAGGTTTTAACTAGGCATGGTCACGTCGCAAGCTCGAGTAAGTGACATAATGAGTCGTTCACTGCAAAGTTGCCAGGTTTCGCGTAATATTTGTTCCCTCTGAAGCGCCTCTTTGAAAGTCTTTACATCAAAGTAGGACGTCCTCCATCTGCAGGCAAATGGAGTGGGTGCCCCTTTTTCTGCACGTTGCCTTGTATTGTGGACGAGTTAAAAACGAACCACCAAGTGGTTTACCCTCCAATTATTTAGAAGCCCAGGACTGCTGAAAATTATAAAGATTATCACTTCCGCTCCGTTTCTATGGAAGGTACTCTTGGAACCTACGTTGGCTTGGCCCATTTAAGCCCATTCAGAGCCTCCAGAAGCATCTGGCCCCTAGGGTTGGTAAGGCGGCTCCCTCACTAAGGGCCCCAAGTGTTGAAGTTCCCCGCTATTTCCAACAGTTTTAGGCCAGTTAGCTCAATTGTCATACTATCAACCATGTTGGAAAACTGTTCAATCGACCATCTTGGCCATGCGTAGCAGCGCAGAAGAATTCTCTATTCGCTTCGCCGCGAAGCCAACATTTGAGATAGACACAACCTCCTGAACCGGATACATGCCCGTCGTTCATAATCGTGCCATATTGAACCTATCCGCAACCCAATTGCCGTTCCCGACAGGGATGCGGATATTATGGCGATATCCGATGCCAACTCGCGAACTGTCTGACACAGAAGTTGCTGGGCAGCCTCACAATCGTTCAGGTTAAGCTGGGTAACCTGCACTACGCTTGGCTTTGTGGTATTCCTTTAGATTAGAGGTGCACATCGATTCGTCCTTGTAAAATGTATGCAACAAATACTGCCCTGGATGTGCCACGACGAAACCGAAGCGGTTCAAGATCGATCAACCGAGAACGACTTTCGTAACTCGGCATACGGAACGGGTCTCTTCATCGAAACCTTCTCAAAGCGAAGAAATCCTGCGTTGAACAGATTCGACTTTATTGGCACCATTAATATAGCTCAGATTCCAGACCGCAGAGCAATGCTCCAGAATAAACCGCAGCAAGGAGCAATGCCCTGGGATGCATAGTTGACGTAACCACCATCGGTGTGGTTGTTGAGAAAACACGTTTTTCCGAGTTTACGCTGAAATGCAATGTATACCAATAGAAATGGCCAAATGTTCTGTCCATTTCATGAAGTTTTACTTATAAAAGTGGGCCAGCAGGATAATTAGAATAGTTTCATTTTTTTATCATCTTTAAAACGCATACGCCAACTTATGCGAATAAACAAGCATATTACTGAACGTTTATTCTCATAGTTTGGCGTAAAATGTCGTTCATTAGCTTCTCGTCAATTTGCTTCACGAATACCAACGAAAAGTTTCAACCAGTAAACTGCCGTTATAAGCATAACTGTCCCATGTATATAGGGTAACCCATAGAACATGGGACAGTTATGCGTAGAACGGCAGTAAAGCTCCCATTTGATTTTGCCGATATCTACCATAGGACTTATCAATCCAGAAAATATTCGACTCTTTGAAAGAGCGTCAGTTAAAAAAAAAGCAATAATGTTGCCGTTACAGTTTCTACTGTAAGGTGATGAGAGACCTGAACATAAAATTTACCTAACTGGGGCATGAACATGTTCACGAAGCGTAGACAGGTCACTCTGCTAAAGCTGATGATAATGATCAAGGAGTATCAACAACGGACGAAGTTCAATGCGAGTTGTGTTTGAGGTAGAAGAATCACGTATCACGAGCGATTGCTGGGCGAGATGAATATGATAGCGATGGGTCAAATGCGAAAATCAACAAGTCGGTTTTCTCTGTTGATCTGCAAAAGGTAACCTTTTATGTATATCAGTCGTTGTGAATGCTATATACTACCAGAATACCCTCTACATTACAATACATGTGTTCACTGAGAGCTTTCTATGCCAAAGTTGCCGTTTATGCATTCATATCATTGTGTGGCCGGTACAACGATACTCTATGCCCAGGGAAATCGAGAAAATTTTCTACCTGTAAATTTTCATGGACAGTACTAGGAATTGAACCAAGGCACTTTCAGAATGGTCTTGCTTTGTTATCCTACGCCCATGCACGCAGAGCTTTTGAAGATCCTATTGAAGGCTGAGGTGGTGTTATGGCGGCCTTTTAATTACTCTGAAAGCTGTGAGCTTTCGGAACGTTTACAATAAACGATTACGTCAATTTCAACATCCATTTGTTAGTTCTTTATGCAATGATTATATATCAAAATTCCAGGCTCATCCCTTTTCACTTTCACGCCAAGGAAAAAAATCCATCAATTCTATTCCATTTTCAACTCCAGATGTCTATGAAGGCAGTATGAGGGATACAGTATTCCTACTGCTCGTAAGGAACCGGCCATGTGTTTTACAGAGACCGATAGAGGGCAAGTATGTATGTAATCTCTAATCTGCTTTCCCTGGTGCATTCAACTTCGCTTACAGCAACCCGTGATTTGATTTTTGGAGAGACGTCTTTCATGCGACCAAATGGCGCATACGCCAAATCGTTCTTTTCAATTTATCTCACAATTTTTCGAAGAAACTTTTTCTGTTTTTATTTGGAGGCAATGTATTATAGGGTAAAGAATGCAAAAACACAAATAAGTGAATTTTGGTCGTCTTGGCGCTTACGTCAACTATGCATCCCAGGGCAGTAAAGGGGCTTCAAGCAGGCTTCAAGCGAAAAATAAAGCTTAGAGCTCTTGACGCCTTGTCCACGATGTCCGAGATGTCAAGCTTGTAAGTCAATTGACAATCTAGGATAACTCCTAGATCTTTTACGTGAGTCGTATGTTTGATCACCCTTGAAGCTTGTAGTTTTTTCGATGTGATCATCGAACACTTCTCCGGATTAACCACCATACGGTTAAGGCTGCACCAGTGAGCAAAGAGAGAGAGGCGCTAGAGTGGCGCTGTAGCTAACTTTTGAACGCAACACAATAGAAGGATGATGTCAAAGGCCAGTTTTTAGGGAATATAATTTCAAGCAACTTTGCTCAAGACATTATTTTTCTAGCTCTTGTTTGACCATGATAGAGCTTCCTAGAGGATTTGAGCTGTTTAGTGGAATACCTGTAACTAGAAATTAGAAGAAAAATTTTCCATTTAAATCCAACTACCTTTGCTTATCTTGACAGATACGCGTATTTCGTCTACAATGTGCAGACTTCCTAAGTGTCTCGTACTAATAACTCGACTCGAGAATTAAATGTCTGATTTAATATGGCAATAAGTTGTCTAGTCAACGCTACTGTACAAGGCGATTCCAACGTAATTAGATTTAAAATTTTACACAACAAATTTTAATTGTTTTGCTTGAGCTAGAACGTCTGTCTGCGGTATAACCATGGATGTTTCTCAACGGATTAGCCTTTGGTTGTCCGCCAGTCTCTTCCCTATTATATTGGGGACCTTTTTGTATGCCATGAATACAAATCATCAACTACGGTGTCACCCTGAGCCAAAAGTGTAAAAATCACATACGAACTTCAAGCTCGTTGAGCACATCCTATTAAACTTTACGGCTTTCGCTCAAAATTTTACTGTAGCATCTGAGAATCCAAAACATCAAATTCCATTTTATGATTGACGCTTTTCATATGAAGGTGAACCACCCCAATAAACAGTGAGCGATGAAGAAACCATCTGATACGACCTTATATATAAATACGTTTATATTTACTTAGGTGCATTTTTCCTCCAGTACTTGAGAACTCCGTTTTTGAAGTAAAGCGAAGCCATCCATCGAACGTTTACGTCAACTGATTGATCGGAGAAAAATTTCAACGAGGGTTAAATGAAATCCAGGCTGTATTTCCCATTCTGCCAGTTTCTGTTCTGCCGGCTTCAACATCTGAGCATCCTGGCTGCATGCATACATCAGTGCTTCGTATACCGCTGATTCGGCCGACATGTTTGTTTTGGTGATGTTTCACTCTCTGTGTTGTAATCTTGAAAGAAATTAATAAATCATTATGCTTGTTTATGGACGAATTTGTATCAAAGTTCAGTACATTAATTCAAGTTCTGACTTTTTCAGAATAATACAGCTAGTAAAACTCACACGAATGCAGCTTAATTTGGAAATTCCAGGACATGAATAAAGACAACACCTTACCCAAATAAATTTATCACATAGAAGAAAAAAGAACAACATAGGTTAGGATACAGACAATATTTAATTTAAACACGCAACTAATCTACATACCTTCCTTATTCACGATGCACCTCTAACTGTTTATCATGAATACGACGTAACTAACTCCTCTGGATTTATAACTTTCTCTAAAATTTCGTTTGTTTTATTGCCCTTTTTGATCGGCAATATTATTCACTTGCAAAAATAACCCGAAAATGCGTATTGGATTTGACATATCTGATGAAAACAAAAGTTAACTTGACGTTCGGCAAATCTGATCAGCTGAGCAGATTTCACCGAATTTACCGATTTTTACACGATAGAAATATACAACTCTATTTACCATAACGTCGACCGTGTTGACCTCGTTGAGGAATCAGAAACCCATTAATATGGGTAAAATTTCATCCATTTTTCAAACCTGTATGCAGCTGTCAAAAAATGGGTAAATGAACACACATGGTAAATATTACCCATTTGAATAATTTGTTATAGAAAAATATATGGGTTATTTTGTATCCATACACACCAAATAATCTTAACTGATTCCAGCAAAACACTCGTTGCTGATATTCCAGCATTTCTTTAAACAAATAACTGAAAATCAGCTTCGATAATTACAGAATATCCTTCAGCATTCACATTTATTCTGTTAACCAGCATTCTTTTTGACATTTTGTGGAATCCAGTATTATTTACCGAAAATCAGCAAAGATTTTCTTACTGATTGTAAATCAGTAACTAATATTTACTGAAGACCAGTAAACAGTTTTGTCTGTCAATTTGATGGATTGCTGGTAGAAAAAAAGCTTCCGTGTTTCTTTGTTTTACAAATTGAGTTCTTTGTTTTATAAGCAACTTGATTTTACCGAAATGTTTCCATCGGCTAAAGAGGTCAATTGCGATGGTTGGTTGGCATAGATACTAGTCGACGTTTAGTTTTCTGCCACCTCCGGAAAAGTGAATCATTCTATTGTGCTACGTGCCGAAAGCTAGACAAGAAGTGAAAACTTTCAGTAATCCCATACCGCGTGAGAAGACATCTTAAAACATCCGAGAAGAAATGCGCCGAGAATGGGGATAAAAAAAAATCATCCCGTGTTTCCAAAGCATCAACAAAGGCTCACAGAAGATTTCCAGCATAGTCGAGAGAATTAATGAGTGGATAAATGTGTGTATTCCTTGTGTTTTTTTTACAACAAAAATAAATAAAAAGCTTAATTTAGTAATGGTACATAAGCCAAAAACGTGTTTTCATTTATAAAAAAAAATTTGCTGTGCTGTGCTGTAGCAAAAATATTTGTTTCAATCTGCTGCTGATTTATCCAGCAAACTGTTAGCATTTTGCTGAAGGGTCAGTACAAGGGCTGTCACTTTTTGTAATATCAGTTTTACTGGTTGATCAGCAATCTTGGTTTTGCTGTATACATTACTGGGATTACAGCACAAAAAAAAATCTGCAAAACATTGCTGTTTTCCAGCAATAAAAATTTGGTGTGTAAATGGGTTTTGAAAATATTTCTAGACAAAATCGTCTAAAGGTCGAAAGTAACAATTGTTAACAATGACATAAAACGTTAATTTCCTGGAACTGCCAGGTTGCTTACATCCATATCCAATACCGCAACCAAAACGGGAAGGTAACAACTCCCTGAATCTGTTTCTGGTGCTATTTTTTTTTGTTGGAACAAGTGGATCCCAGAAAAGTACGCTAGAAGTCATTGTTTACAAATGTTACTTTCGACCTTTTGACTATTTTGTCTAGATTTCAACCTTTCTTTTGTTAGCTCCTGCCATCCACCATCCATCTTACCTCTCATCATTTTTCCAAAAGTAATTGACAATGGATTGACCTCTTTCTTGTCCCTATTTTCAAAAGTTCGTAAACAATCCCACCATGCATCGCTTGAGAGGCTGCAAGAAAAGTTGAACTAGGTGTTATAAATATGAACGGTATAAGAATAATTCTTCATTTTGCAGGTCTGACAGATCGTAGCCAGATACTAGACAACCTCTATCCAAGGTTATGTTGATGAGCTAAAAACTCATGTTAAACATGACCATAACCATATTTGAAAACTGTGTGGCTTTATGATGCGAAATAAAGCTAAGATTTATTGCTGGTTGCAGTTGTGATTGGACTCTAGAAGTGCTTTTTGCGCATTTTAAAGTGTGATAAAAGTGCACGTTTACGTCAAATCGTTTTGTTGTCTTCGGTGCACTTATCCTTTATGCTGAAAGGTATAAGTTCGCTGAAGACAGGAAACGATTTGACGTAAACGTGCACTTTTATCACACTTTTTCTGTTTTTGTCGGAGTCCATTTTTAACTGCAATCAGCAATAATCAAAGTGATGCCAAAGAGTTGGTATACAATGCAGACCGAGTGCAGAAAATAAAAAAACCTTTCAAGGATAATATGACACACATTAACAATATGTGTTAATGTAGAGGTAGTACGGTGAAAATGAGAATCAACTATTCGATAATAATAACACAAATTGTGATAATATATCTTACATTCGAGATCCATGTTTTGACAATTTAGCAAATTGTTTTTCGTTAGGCGGGTACTCACCCGCATAATCACAAACCATTCCTGTACTTTTTCACTTATTGTTGACGACCGTTTCCGTTACTGTTACGACATTTACTATTATAGTTGACAACTATAAACTAACAATCTCCTTAAAAGTGTTAAGAATATGTCAGATGGTTAGAGACCAAATAACAATATGCCGAATAGGCGGTTAAGTTAGGCTACCATAAAAATAAGGCAATTTTCACGAACAAATTTTTTACTGTACTCTATGCCAAAAAGTTGGTATATAATCCAGACCGAGTGCAGACAATATAAAACCTTTCAACGACAATATGGCATACATTAACAGTATGTTTTAATGTAGAGGTTGTATAGTGAAGATGAGATTAAACTATTCGACAACAATAACATAAAATGTGATAATACATTCGAAATATAGTTTTGACTGTATAGCAAATTCCCCCTTTAAGGTCGGTATCGTGTTCGAAAGAAATTTCTTTTTCTATCCCAAACCCATGTTAAATTCCGTTTACTGAAACGGAAAAGTAAAGAATCGAATTTGTAAGGTTCCCACGCAAACTAATGGTAGCTGTCACTTTTACTTTCAGAAAAATTCGATTATTCCGTAAGTGCAGGTGACATTTCATTCCGTGCAGACCAATTGCCAAAATTCCGCTTGGTTATATTGAACAAAATTCCGTAACCTCTCTACTTTTTAAGTGCGTGCATTAAACGTCCAAAAACAACTATGATTGCCAATAAGCATAAGTTTTCGAGTGTAGTTATGACATATATGTTGAAGCACAGAAACTCTTTCTGCAACCTTCCAACATTCCGAAACACGATAAACGCAAACACAACGTGGCGTTCCGTTGACGTAAATATGACCTCTGGGAAAACTGTCAAATTCACACCAACGGATCCGCGACATATCAATTCTGGGCCAGCCATAAAGGCCCAGCTACAATGAGGAGCGCAATGGCGCGTTGCGGCAGCTTTTGACAGTTAATCCATATATTTTATGTCAAAAACTGCCACACCGCACCGTTGCCCCCATAGTAGCCCAGCCTTAACTCTTTATCTGGATGGTTTTGACCGTTTTTACCAGGGACCTGACAGACAGCCATTTTCCTGTAGCCAACATCTCTAAAATCCAAACGTTAAAATATTCATTGTTTGTAAACAATACTAGCGTTCGTACCCGTAGAAATAACCCTATCCCATTTACTTGCATTTGGCAGTATGCAACATACCGCAGGCCTTATTTGAATAAGACCGGCCTGACGTTTGTTACTATTGATACGAACCTCAGTATTGTTTACAAACAATAAATCTTCTGACGTTTTGATGTTAGAGATGGCTCCAGGACAATGGCTTTCCGTCAGGTAGCTGATTGCGTACTGTCAAACGCTAGTACATGGTATAGGGTTGCCAAGTCCCTGGTTTTGACCGACATGCTCGCGAAAATAAGATTATTGAAAATAAGGTTTTAATTTTACCGAATATTTAGGATTGGTCGCAAAACCCTCGGCAAAACTCAAAGTATCGGTATAATGTACCCAAAGAAAGCATTTTATCTTAGTATTTTTTCGAATAATGTGGATTAACAAATTGTATCGTTATATTTAACCTTAATTTAGTTTAAAATGCTCTCGTTGCGCTGCAAGCAATTTGGTTGAAACGAACCGTATTAAAGTTAGTAATTATTATAGTTTACCTACTTTAGGTCGGTATCTTGTTCGAAAGAAATTTCTTTTTCTATCCCAATCCTATGTTACATTCCGTTTACTGAAACAGAAAAGTAAATAATCGAAAAGAAATTTCTGCAGCAGTATCCACATGAAAACAAAATTGGAAATTGTAAGGTTTAAACGCAAACTAATGGGAGCTGTCAAGTTTAATTTCAAAAAAATATTCCTTTCGATTATTGCGAGAGTGAAGGTGACATTTCGTTTCATGCAGATCAATTATTAAAATTCCGCTTGGTAATATTGAACAAAATTACGTAACCTCTCTACTTTTTAAGTCGATATTGGACTCTTACCTATAATTTCAGTATGTGCAATTTTGTGCTGTTTTGGTTATTTTTACCAACTTTTCCGTATTCTTGTCTTAACGTGTGGGTAGACTGAACGCATTTTTCAAGATCGCCCAATTCTACATAAACAATAACTAATGGCGGAGTGCGTGTTGTGTCGTACAGAAAATGTGTGTTTTGCAATTTAAAAGTTGTCCTGATCGAAATACAACTAGTTCTAAAAATAAGTATTTCGTTTAGTGTAAACAGAATACATATGTATAAATTAAGATAGTATGTAATAGCTCTAAGCCACAATGTCTCGAAAACAACTATCTCTGTCAGCGGCGCTTTCAAAAAATGACCCGAAAAAACAGACTAGCCTGAAGGCTTTCATGACCAAAAAAGAAAAGGAATCTCTCGAAAGGTAAATAGTAACTAATTACATATACAAATTGGTGCTAAACCTCAATTGAAATTGTCTTCGTTTAACACCGTAACATGAAAAAATAGCAATGGAATAGAAGGTGCAAGTCCTCGAATAGAAACAGATGAAGCCAAGTTGCGTTCTCCTAGCATTTTCAAACCGAAATTTCCAAAGGTAAGATTTTGCAAACTTTAATCTAACAATGTTCCTAATTAAGTCTATTACATCTCTCTAATTGTAACCTATTGCAGACAAAACAACTATCATCCGTTGAGGTACTCTCTAGTGATTCCGATATTTCTCCAGTGAAACCGAAGCACAAAGTATCACGAAAAATAGCGGATGATTATTCTGTCGGGAGTTCCGACAGAGGAGTTGATAAAATAGACCAGATGGATGAATACGATCTTCTTGTATCGAAGTATTGTACAGAAGCTTCACAAATTGCGGCGAACTTGGAGTTAGATCTACAAAATGATTCCAGATATCAACTGGCTACGAAGAAGTTAGAAGAAAACTTAGCAAAAATCAGTCCTTCAAAGAATGTTGCAGATCAGAACGGAGCAGTTAAAATCGGAAAATTCCAGTACAAAGTACCTAAGACTGCTTCGTTACTGTCTGGGTTAAGTGAACCATTGAAAAAACCCATCAATCTAAACGAAACACCCTTAACCAATGACGACGACCCATTTGAAATAAAAAAAGACAAACCATCCAGTTCCACGCCGATCGGTTCAACGAGCTTTTCTTTTAAGCAAAAAAAGTCGTCTGAAATCACCACAGGAGGAGAGCAAGCTACCGCACATAAATCATCATTCAAGCCAAAACTTCCAACCCGACTACAAGAAAATAAGCTTATTTCTCCTAAGACGGATGCAACTTCGCTGCCAGAGAAACAATCAATCAACAACAATTGCTTTCCTATGAACAAAGCTCCAGTTGATAAAGTAAACAAAAATAATACTCACAACACGCCAAAAACCCCAGGCAGTGTATCTACTAGCCTAGACTGTCTGTTAAGTCCCACGAAGAAGAACACAGTCGTTAATTTTGACCCCGCGTTGGACGATTATATGGTTGATATTTTGAACAGTCCTAGTTTCAAGTCTAACGGACGATCGCAGGGGGAACTGAAAAAGAACTGCCAGTCCTTGCAAGAAACATACAAGTCACTGTTGGAAAAATTCTACAGTATATTTGATCAATTTCCAATAGATTTTTTTTGTACGGTACAAGGCTTCCGCATGGACACATTCAGTAAGCTTAAATCATTAGTTGAGAACATTAGGGGCAAAATTAGAGTGAACGAGAAAGCGTTGGAAAACTTCAAAGCTCAGACTGCAACTGGATCAAGAAGAAGCCGATTGGATACTCCAAGCAAAAACGATGTGTTTGATGATTACAGTGTGTCCCCAACTAGCAGTACAAAAGATTCGAATTCTATTTTGTACGATGTGAACTTTGTAGAACATGAGGAAGACTTTCAGGACAGTACTCTTGCTGCAGAAATTCCTACCGAATCAGCAGGTGCATCTAAATCCGGTGCCTTTGTGTTTAAAAAACCTATATTCGGAACGATGCAAAACGCGTCCGACAGCACATTAGTATCAGAAGTGAAGCAAAACGAGAATCCTCGAGAAGACGACGAAGACGACATAGAAATGATAATGAACAACATTCGGGAAGCAGAACTCATAGACACTGGACGTGCAAATCAGACAAATTTGAGCTCGATAGATTTGGTGACTCCTGAGAATTCATTCCGCAGGCCGGAACCACGTGTTACATTTACCGCTCACGAAACATCTCTACGTAATACACAGTTTATCGAAAACGTTGACACCCAGCTGGATGACGATGGCTGGCAAGTTTACGATGCATCTCAGTTTGAAAATAGTGATGTTATCAATATTACTGATGCATCGGAAGGTTTCCCAAGTACAAGTTTGAATCAGCGCAACCTTTCAAAAACTGATGCCTCTATTAGTCGGCGGTTGGACAATGTCGATAGTCAAGTGCCCAATGCCTTCAGTTACCAACCGAGAGCTTCGAATTCGTTGGGAAATTTTCACCCTGGTGTACGCAATGACGGATTAAGCAGGGAATTCGATAATATGAACTATCCCCATTCAGAGCAAATGAAAAAAGTGTTTCGTGAGACATTTGGTCTGCGAACTTACAGGCCAAACCAGTTACAGGTGATAAATGCTACATTGCTGGGACATGATTGCTTCGTGTTAATGCCAACGGGTGGAGGCAAATCTCTTTGTTATCAGCTGCCTGCTCTACTTACAGAGGGTGTCACGATAGTTGTCAGTCCGCTGAAATCTTTGATTTTAGATCAAGTCAATAAGCTTAGCTCACTAGACATTCCGGCGGCACATCTATCTGGGGACGTATCTTACGCAGATCAGCAAAGAATTTATAACGATTTGCAAAACCCAAAACCAGTGCTTAAATTGCTCTACGTCACTCCGGAAAAGATTTCCTCCTCGGGGCGGTTTCAGAATGTTTTGACTGGCCTGTTTAGAATGAAGCAAATGGCACGATTTGTCATAGATGAAGCCCATTGTGTTTCTGCCTGGGGTCATGATTTCCGTCCAGATTATAAAAAGCTATCGGTACTGAGAGAGCAGTTTCCATCGGTAAATTGAGAGTGTATAACAAAGTCGATAATATTTATTTAAATATTCAATATCAATCGTAGGTACCCATCATGGCATTGACGGCCACGGCTAATCCTCGCGTTAGAATTGATGTCCTGAAACAGCTCAGTCTGGCTCCCAGAACAAAATGGTTTCTCTGTAGTTTTAATCGACCCAATTTGAAATACATCATCCGCCCCAAGCAGGGAGCCGCAACCAAAACGGAAATTATCGAACTGATCAAGAAAAAGTTCCCACGGGCATCCGGCATTGTTTACTGTTTGTCGAAGAAGGATTGTGATCAACTTGCTGCAGAGATGAAGAGTGCAGGTATTGCAGCCAAAAGTTACCACGCCGGTTTGTCGGATTCGCAGAGAGAATCAACCCAGAAGGATTGGATAACGGATAAAACCAAGGTAGTATGCGCTACTATTGCATTCGGCATGGGTATCGACAAGCCAGACGTGCGCTACGTTATCCATCATTCTATGCCTAAAAGTATCGAAGGTTACTATCAGGAGGCTGGTAGAGCTGGTCGAGATGGTGAACCATCTACTTGCATCTTGTTTTACAACTACTCGGACATGTTGCGTTACAGAAAAATGATGGACCGTAAGAGTGTGAAATATGCCTCATTTGATACGAAATTGAGTTTTTTTTTCTATCTTTTTCAGATGACAGCTCAATCCCTTTCGAGGCAAAACAGGTTCATTTGCACAATCTTTTTCGGATGGTCAATTATTGTGAAAATGTGACGGATTGTCGACGCACTCAACAATTAGATTACTTCGCCGAACATTTCACTAGAGAGCAGTGTCTGGAAAATCGTGCCACTGCTTGTGATAACTGTCTTATGCAGGGAGAATACAAAACTGTCGATGTTACCGACGACTGCATTGCTATAGCGAAGAGTGTTCGCGATTTGTGTGCCGGCAGGAATCGTTTTACACTGTTGCATCTTGTAGAAGTGTTCAAAGGAAGCGAACAGAAAAAAATCATCGACAACAATCATCATCGAACGCCATATCATGGTCGTCTTAAGTATTGGGAACGAAGCGACGTCCAACGGCTAATGCATAAACTGGTTATTGAAGACTATCTCAAAGAAGATCTGATTTTTAGCAACGATATCCCACAAGCGTACATCAAAATTGGGTCAAAAATAGAGAAGCTCATGAATCGTGAAGTAAGGGTCAGCTTCTCTCTGAAGGAGAAAACTACGACCAAGAAAATACAGCAGATTGATGTCGGTAACGAGGCCAAACTTGACAGTCAAAGCAAAACGCAACTTAAGGAATTGCAGGAGCGCTGCTATAATGATTTGCTGGATATTTGCCGAGCACTTGCAGCTCAGAAGAACGTTACACTTGCTTCCATTATGAATATGCAAGCCCTGAAAGCTATGGCGGAGCGATTGCCGGAGACGCAAAACGAAATGTTAGCATTACCTCATGTGACAAAAGCCAATTTCGAGAAGTACGGTCACCAATTGCTAGAAATCACTCAAAACTATGCCGCAGAGAAATTGTGCCTTATGCTAGATGCTGAAGCCACAGGGGGAACATCAGATGACTCCAGCGATAGTGACAATAGTGATACTACGGACTGGGGACGGTTAGCGCGAGAGGCATCGGCGAGTAATTCTGCTGGTGCTAGTGGGTCGAAACGAAGACGAAGCTGGGGTTCCGGTGTTCGCGGAGCGAAACGTTTTCGGAAAGGTCGCACCAAATCGAGAGGACGAGCAAAAACCACCAGCAGTCGGGGTGGTGGTACAACCGTACGAAAAACTGCCGGAAAATCAGCCACACGCGGAGCACGGTCTGGAAGTTCGGGATTTGGATTGCTACCACTTCCGGGAAATCGGTAGCCGTTTTCTTTTAAGCAAGTAATAGCGGTCTATGTTAAAATATGCTGTTATTGTTTTTTTAGTATCGTTCAAAAAACCATTCTTTATCTATCATCGGTGTTGCAAACTATTGCCGAAATCCATTGTTATTAAGGTTCCGATTGCTTTTTATAATAAGTTCTTAAATCAATCTAGTCCCGCTTTTCCCTCTCGTAGGTCAAAGTTTTCACCTTGTCGACGGTGAAACGGCTTATCTCATGCTATAAACATGAATGTGAGACCACAAATTTGACCAGTAGTGAAAGTATCACATATTCTAGTCATTTTTCACAGCCACGTCGTAGAACGTTTATATAAAGGCACTAACATCAGGTGTGATAGTCGCGGGTTATGCCGCAATTCACTTTTAGACTTCTTACTTTCAATCTTAGGGAAAACGACTAAAAGTACACTTCTCATTGTCGTGGCTATTAATGTTGTTGTTTATCCATTTGTTTTATGGAATAAATAACCAAAATGCCTTATTTGCTCAGGGAATAATATCTGAATGTAATTGCACCATTTTAGAAAGGGGTGAATGTTTTGATCAGGGTAATTATCTGATTTCAAAATGGGGGCACATGGTCACAGAATAGTGGTACCTATATTAAACAGAGTTCGAAAAAATTGACACCCGTCGTGAACGACGAGTAAAACAAATATTTAGAGGGCACAAGTTTCGCTCACTTCATTTCATTCTATCAGTTACGCAATACATTCTTGTCTACTTATTTCGCTGTGCTCAGTCATTCCGTTGTCCCTGTGTTCCACTCAACTCATTCACACTACAGCAAAGCACATACCTGGCTCTTCAAGCGTCAAGAGGTTTTGGTTGCTTGACTGAATGTTCTGGTAATCAGTCATTCTGCCACAGGATTTTGTTATTCAAATATTCCCGAACATGGCTAAAGGCAAAGGAAGCCAAAAGGCGGAGCTGTAGCAAACGATCTATGGCCGAAATCCGTACAAAGATTGTGGTTCGAGATCGAGAAAAGGCATTTTGCATTTGTTGGTGTTTCCACTTCATTGATTCTCCAAATGAATGACCGTTCTTTCTTCTTCACGGTAGAACGTTAAAATGAGTTGTTTGCGTTTACCTATGTACATTCACTGCTTTCTGGAACGAATGAATGATGAAAGTAAAGCAACACAAAACAAATTAATTCACCTTGCACAAGAGATTCGTGAAGGCAAATTTGTGTTTACTTCATGTTCGCTAGGAA
Organism: Aedes japonicus; assembly: GCA_034211315.2. Lineage (NCBI taxonomy): Eukaryota > Metazoa > Arthropoda > Insecta > Diptera > Culicidae > Aedes > Aedes japonicus. The sequence continues at coordinate 12,062 of JASCZW010009458.1, read as the reverse complement.
CAGTACGTTATGACTAATATTTTGTCTCAGTTAGGGTGCAATTTGAGAATTGAATATGAGATTTTTAAGGTCTGATATTAGAGATAGGACGCGGAGGGCCCGCTTGGGAAACACCATTTGTAGCAGTAGAATGGACCTTTCCATGTAATTTGTATCAGTAGCAGTGTTTGATGAGTGATATACAATATCATAGGAACATTGTTTTCGTATTACCTACTTGCAAGGCGATCAGATTGAGTAGGAAGGAGAAGGAGCAAATTAAAGATAAACCCGCTAGATAGGAAACAGAATCGTCTATGCCTAGGTTTCATATTTGAAATATTTTTAGATTTGGAATGGCTACAGATCCCAAGGTGAGGAGTAGGCTAGGAATTTAGGGTTCAGACAACAATTTAAGGCAGAAAAATGTGCTAGAGTTACTAGAATTAGAGGTGCCGATTAAGTTTTGTTGGGGTACAGTGATTCGAAATTGTTGGTCAAAGAAACGAAGAGTCGTGAGAATATCACCAATAATCTCACATACACCCTGTATGCCACTAAAATCGTCTTTCTCTTCTTTTTTTTATGCTACTAACTCATACTGTCGGTTTTTCAACCACTATGGCCCCGAGTGGTCGGTCACGAAGTTCAAGCACCAAACAGCCAGTCCCGGACGCGATCTAGGTAGCCGAGAATTGCGGTGAAATGGATCGATAAAAGTACAAAGGATCTTCCCAACCATGGCTTACATGCAGTTTTTGTAAGGAAAGGATGCAAAAACTGCACACAAAAAGATGTATCATCAGTCCTATATCAGTCAGTATATAAGAAATCAAACAGAAATTATATTAACAACATACATGTTTTTGAGGAGAACTTTCGTAATTTAACATGAACACATTAAACAGTTCAGGTCATTTTGTAGCAACGCGGCCATCTCATTCCAAGAGCTCTACAAACCCCTTACCCCAACCTAACCCTTATCCTCTCCTATGGCGCTCAAGTAGTCCGCATAGACCAGTTCGCCATTACCCCTTCCTAACTCTCGGCTTTGGATTGACTTGCGCTCCCATTGACCCACCAAACGAGTTGATGCGCCTATGGTGCCTTTCCCTGCCCTGGTACAGTAAGATTGGTCGAGGCGGAAGTCAAGTAGGAGTAAGTGATGACATCCTTATTTCATTGTTATTTAGAACTCCGTTCTAAAATTCTTAGGCTCCTAATTTCACCTCATGTAGTTCAAAAGGACCTGAACAGAATGGGGGGCTTACACATACTCAATTGCCATTTCGTTTTGATAATTTCGCTTTCTAATGACTATTATATCTGTTTGTTTTTCGGTATCCTGGAGTCAGAAAGAAAAAGCTTCAAGCAGTAACATGGCTTGACACTGTCGCACGAAGACTCAGCGATTTGAACCACCAGATGATTAGTCTTCATTTGAGTAAATTCTCATTTTCTATTTGATGTTCTATAGTTTGAATTGGTTAGGACTAGGGTTCTCATGCATGGTCAGTATCGGAGTCATTGTTTGTTTTGTTTGCAAAGAATCCGGTTTTGACTGATAAAGGAGCGCGCCTTCGAAGAGTGCTGTCAGTCACAAAGGGTTTAAATAGCGGAAACTTTCAATATAACTTGATTGCCAACAAAACAAACTCAATAAATAAATAAATAAAAGCTCATGCTCATGATTCACCATTCGTTCCATGGCCTTGTTGCAGCAACTGGGGCGGTATCGACTCCTTTATTTCTGGAGACCAGCTCTGCGCTCGAAGTCCAGCGTTTGGACAAGGGTTCTCATAGGTTCTGAGAATATCATCTGAGGCTGCAGCAAGGATAGAACCATGAACCCCAGGATCCAGGGTAATTGAAAGTGTCTAAGAGGCATGTTTTAATAACAATAATCATTTCATACGATTTCGTATAGAATGAGTCTTGGACCCTTGCTTTGTGGTTCATAGTTCCGATCGTATGAAAATCGTACAGATAATTCCCTGAGTTTAGTGATTAAAATTGCGTCATAAAGCCTAGTATGCAGCTGGCAAGAAGGGACCTTAAGTTATTTTTGCCATTTCTACCAAAGTAATTTTGACAAATGCTGGATAGCGAGCGGTGGCTAGATAATCACGGAGAGAATTAATATATTTTTTGGCTCAGGAAGTACTAGCACACGGGTCTCAAGCTTAATGATTCGCCCCTAATAATTTTTTCATGAACACCCTCAAATATTCTGTCAAAATAACGGAATTTCTCACGAATTACGAAATCCTACTACATCCAGCTACTCCATATGGTAGAACTAACATTCTTCTACCAGATGCTGCTTTCATTTCACGAGAGTGATTTAAGATACAAGAGAAATCAACATGTAAAGTCATTGTTTACAAATGGCGTTTAAGCCCTTAACATGAATTACTCGAGAAATGCCCTCAGCTCGTTTTCAACTTGTATCTTTCAATTTCAAAGCCTGCTGTTACGCTTAACGGAACTATCAACACTTCTTTTCATTTCCATTTGTTCTACATAGCAATAAATTACTGTCCACTCCTAGAGCCTCTCATGTTGATGGGAAATTATCTGTTTCTCACAAATTTCATCACTTTTCCTTGTTGCTTATTTTCATAAGGTTATTTAATGATCTTCAAGAGATTTTTTGCGCTAGTGTAGCAACCTCTAAACGTCAGTAATTTCTAAACCCGAAGCAATTCACGATTATGGCGAATATGCAAAATGTTTAAGAGCCACCCACAATTACGTTGCGGATGCGTTGACGTAAATTTGACAGAAAACCTATGGGAAAACTGTCAAATTCACGCAAACGCATCCGCAACGTATCAATTGTGGGCCAGCCTTTACAAAAAGCAATGCATAATTTGTACCACTATATAAAGAGTTTTGATCTCTTTGTCCTGAATATTTACTTAACATTGTTTTCGCAAAGGGCGTAGTGTTGTTTTATTATCAAAACAATTAACTTTGTGATTTACGCCATATTGATTGTTGACGAAGTGAAAGGCGTAATTCAAAGCAAAACATAAACTTGGCCTACATAAAAAGGCGATACTGATAAAATAATCAAAATAACGGCGATACTGACAAAGTCATCAAAGCAACGGCGAAAAGTAAAAGACGAAATCTATGAAAATGACAAAAATAGACGAATAGTATAGACAGTAGCGTCTCGTGAGAAAATTAACCGGTTGTGCACTTTCTTTCGAACCCGGAAGTCAATTTTGACAACAATATCTTGCTCCATAGTTCCTCCTTTGCCGAGTCTTTTGTGATATGCCACAAAAAGTACCTTGTCAATGTCCCAAAACAACAGAATAAAATTGCAACTAGCCAGTGAGTAAAACTACTCTGTGCAGACCACAAAGTGCACAAAACAGACACTAACTCATCGGAAATCAAGTTATAGGAAAAAAAAACATCTACAAACGATCCACGTGTGGTATATACAGGATCTGGTGCACCATTTGAAATGCCCAGTCTGCGAGTATTAACGGAGTATTAAATCGATGAATTTGATAATACATGAAATATACAATTTGACTGTGCAGTGCACGAGGTGCACATATGGACGAGACGCCACTGAGTATAGATCATTGCACGATCGCGTCATCAATGCAGTTTTGACAGCTCAGGGAGCTTGTTTACGCGGACTTAGAATACATCCGGTTAGATCGGTTTGAGATGGTGTGCTCTAAAATAAAGTAAAATACTGGGAAACAGATACCAGTTCTTCTTTTTACATAATTTCCTAAATCTAATCGTGAAGAATCCGGAAAAAGACAATAAAACATTTGATCGGTTCAAATCCTAACACCTTGTAAACAAGCTCCCTAAATTTGTTTAATTTGTTAATTGCGATTTGAAATTCTTTGCAATATTACAATTATCATTACCCTCTTCTTCACATTTTGAATGTTCGCCCTAATCGCAAATTGCTCCGGAAATGATACGGCCAGCTGGCAACACTTGTTGTTAGAAATGTCAACTTAAAGCATGCAAAGATTATTCTTTCAATTTCCATTTGCATAACAGTAGATTTTAGAGTGGATTCTGAGTTTACAAAAATTTACTATAAATGCCGACATACGAGCTAGCGCTGATCTTACGGCAAATGCCACGGGTAAGTTGTTTCTTGTTGTACTGTTTTAATATTCTTTTTACGGAACTATATTGTATTACAGCCGGAATTAATATCGGTATTGAAACGCACAGCAAATGCGATTTTCGATAGGAAAGGAGTAATTCGCAAACTGGACAATTTGGGTACGCGACCTCTACCATTCAAAACCAGTGTTCACGGACTAGTTCACCGGACGGGTTCGCATTTTGTTCTAAAATTCGACTCTCCACCAGCTGTAGTCGAAGACCTGGAGGAGGAATATGGTCGGGATGTTGATATCATACGAAAGCGAATCTACAAAGCTGATTCCACTCTGCAGGAGCAAGTTAGCTGTACATTACACGAAGAGATGCAACCACCTGCCTACCGGAAAGAGGTTCAGAAAATGATAGCCACCTCAAATAAGACCAAAAAGAAAGGATTCCAGTACAATACTGGTTTTGATTATTACCCCTTCCAGAAATAAGATGCACATAATTCAAAGATGCAGTTATAGAGAATATATGGCTTAGTTTTTAAATTGAACATTATTACAATGGACTAAAAGGTTCGGAGAAAATTTCCTTATCCTCTACTTGAAGAAATACGGAAGGAGCGTATGGTAGGTATGCCCTCACATTTTTCATCCGCTGTTGGTTCACAAAATGAGCCGTGGGTCTAATTATTGATAATGAATCCGACTCATTTTGCAGAATCTTTGCGTTAAATTCAACGCGGTATCGCTTTGCCGCTTTGATGCTTATATCATGGACACTCCCTCTTTCATTTGTATTACTGTCCCTTTTTTTCACGTAAAAATTAGTCAATTTTCGTTAAAGGTGGATCGATTCAATTTATGAGTTGATCCACTTTTTACGAATGTTGAGTAACTTTTCCGTGAGCAAAAAAGGGACAGTAATACAAATCGAAGAGAGGGTGTTTTTACCGGGTTGTCTTTGATGTAATGCATGCATCAAAACTGAATCATTGAGCGTTATCCTTTCTCGTACTGGCTGCATTAATATTAGATCACATTATCCAATAGTTGGAGTGATACTTTTATTCAAACGTCAATCCATTCTTGATTTTTCTGTGATGCGATATTTGAGCTTTTTGAGCTAATTCATAATTGAGCTTATTCTACGCGCCGTGTGGATCGAAGCGACTCGATTAATCGAGATAGATGGCAATATTATGTATCAGTGGCGTCTCGTGAGAAAATTAACCGGTTGTGCACTTTCTTTCGAACCCGGACGTCAATTTTGACAACAATATCTTGCTCCATAGTTCCTCCTTTGCCGAGTCTCTTGTGATATGCCACAAAAAGTACCTTGTCAATGTCCCGAAACAACAGAATAAAATTGCAACTAGCCAGTGAGTAAAACTACTCTGTGCAGACCACAAAGTGCACAAAACAGACACTAACTCATCGGCAGTGAAGTTATAGAAAGAAAAAAACATCTACAAACGATCCACGTGTGGTATGTACAGGATCTGGTGCACCATTTGAAATGCCCAGTCTGCAAGTATTAACGGAGTATTAAATCGATGAATTTGATAAAACATGAAATATACAATTTTAGACTGTGCGGTGCACGAGGAGCACATATGGACGAGACGCCACTGGAATTGACATGTCTATCCCTGGACCAGTTACTCCTGCTCCAACTTGATCGTTCATTCTTGAACCATCTGTAAAGAAAACTATCGATCCTAGACGAAGATTCGTACCACCATATTCCCACGAATCACGATCAGGATCAAATACTTGATTTACACGGTCGAAGTTGTATGTTTTTTCATCCAATCTTCGTTGTTCATAACTAAAGAATTTAGTTTAATAGTTTTTAGAATGCTTAGATGTCCTATTGGATCACCATCAAAGAGGTTCATAGATCTTTTCATTTTCATAGTGCTCTTTTCAGCTTCTAGTTGTATGACTTGATGCAATGATAGAATGATAATTACCGAGGCATTTCGTCTTTGAGCGCGGTATCGAAACTATTTGAGCTCGTTATAATAGACCCTCTACTCTCCCATTGCAAGCAATACTTAAGTGAAGATCAACACGGGTTTATGGTCGGCCGTTCCTCTACCACTAATCTGTTGTGTCTCACTTCGTTTATTACGGAAAATATGGCCGAAAGGGCGCAAACGGACGTCATCTATACAGACCTTTCAGCAGCTTTTGACAAGCTCAACCACGACATAGCTATCGCAAAACTACATAAGCGTGGAGTAAATGGAAGTCTCTTACAATGGTTTCGCTCCTACCTCTCTGATCGTCTGCTGACAGTTGCTGTTGGTGATTGCATGTCCGACGTTTTTCCAGCAACTTCAGGAATACCTCAAGGGAGTCATTTAGGGCCACTGATCTTCTTGCTGTACTTCAATGATGTGAACCTAGCCCTCGTAGGACCCCGTCTTCCGTATGCTGATGACCTGAAGATCTTTTTGCGAATCCAGTCTATCAACGATTGTCACCTCCTACAACAGCAGCTACAAATCTTTGCTCACTGGTGCAGCCTCAACCGTATGGTGGTTAATCTGGAGAAGTGTTCGGTGATCACTTTCTCTAGAAAAAAGGAGCCGATTATCTTCGACTATAAGCTTCAAGGCACGGTAATCAAACGTACGACTTACGTAAAAGATCTAGGAGCTATTCTGGATTCTCAGTTGACTTACAAGTTTCACATCTCGTACATCGTGGACAAGGCGTCAAGAGCTCTAGGCTTTATTTTTCGGATGCTAAAGACTTCTCCGATATTTACTGCTTGAAATCTCTTTATTGCTCACTGGTGCGATCGACTCTGGAGTATTGCTCTGCCGTCTGGAATCCGAGCTATATTAGTGGCGCAAATAGAGTCGAATCTGTTCAACGCAGGTTTTTACGTTTCGCTTTGAGAAGGTTGCCTTGGAGAGACCCGTTTCGTATGCCGAGTTACGAGAGTCGTTGTCGATTGATCGATCTTGCACCGCTTTGGTTTCGTCATGACACATCCAGGGCTCTCTTTGTTGCAGACATTTTACAAGGCCCAATCGATTGCAGCGCCATACTGGATCAGATTAATATCAACGTTCAACCAAGGGCATTGCGCAATAGTGTAATGCTGAGGATCACGCAAAGAAATCACTCTGCTTTGAATCAACAAAATATTTTGTTGGTATTCAAACCAAAGTTTCTATTTGTTTCAATTCATAAAAAAGTTCCAAATCAATTCAAAACTTCAATCAAATTATACCAATAAAATTATTTAAAGTAATCACCGCTGTGTGATTCAGAACAATCACAGTTATTTTTCAAATCAAATGATTTATTAATTGCTTGAACAAAGTATTTTGTCACCCTAAGAAATCACTCTGCTTTGAACCAACAAAATATTTTTTTGGTATTCAAACCAAAGTTTCTATTTGTTTCAGTTTATAAAAAAGTTCCAAATCAATTCAAAATTCCATTCAAATCAAACCAATATATTTTTTTTGAAGTAATCACTGCTGTGTGATATTAATTTGAATAATATTTGATTAATAACAACCACATTTATCGTTTAACGCAAATGTTTAATTTATTGTTTTAACAAAATATGTTATCACCCCAAGAAATCACTCTGTTTTTAATCAACAAAATTATTTGATTCTTTTCAGTACAAGGTTTTTATTTGTTTCAATTCATTAAAGACTTCCAAATCAATTCAAATTTTAATTGAAATCAAACCAATAATATTATTTAAAGTAATCACCGCTGTGTGATTGTTGGCGATAGACCAACAAGAAGGAGAAAGCAAGTTTGGTTTTCCGGGTTTTTAATTGGCAACTATTAAAAACTTCCTGCAATTAGCAGACAATAGTGTGAAAGGTAAGTTATAAGCATAGTGAATATTTCAAGACTTACGTTTAGTTTTCTTGCTGTTTGTATCTCTCCTTCCTTGTATGTTTCTGTATGTATGTATTCTGTATTCTGTAAGTATTATCATTAATGCTTGATCTTTTTTCGTTTCAGTTCTCTACTATGTACCTTTAGCTGATGATAAGTTCTAGCCGGAAAGGTCGATCGTTCGATAATGATAAAGAACGCGTAGTCTTTAAGCTAGATTATAGGTTAGCGTAAATAAATTTAAGTTATAGGTATAATTCACTAATCTATAAGACATTCATCATTACCTTAATTGCCACTATTTACTGTAGAAAAAGTGCACTAGATTACTATAGTTTTAAGCTTCTAAACTAGTTTTAATACAGAAAGTTTCGTGAATCCTAATTTTCTGCTTCCAATGTTTCCTTTCTTTGTTTCTTTGATCGATTGACATTTGAAAGAACCGAGAGCCGATTGCACTGACATGCCTGCCGCAAAGTGGTATAACACCACGGTATTGTAATCTAACAGGTGAGGCACGCCGACCGTGTGGTCGTAACACTCCCCCCGGGTACGCCAAGCCCTTGGTTTACCTCTTCGTCGCGTCGAACCTCTAGGACTGCAAGCTTCGTCGCCGGACGTTCATAGATGCCCGCTTGGGTCTGAACCGCCGCTGACCTGACTCGTCCGTCTTTACCTTTGTTGATGGAGATGATCCGTCCCTTTGGCCAACAGTTCCGAGGCAGCCCAGGATCGACCACCACTACAATGTCGTTCACTTCAATCGGTTTGACCTCACTGAACCACTTTGTGCGCTTGGTCAGCTCTGGCAAGTAATCACGAACCCATCGTCTCCAGAAGATGTTCGCTTCGACTTGCGATGGTGAACCAACGTCGCAGAACCAACGCGCTGTCATCGAAGACCGTAGCTGGTTTCAGCCCACTTGACGAACCCAGCAGGAAGTGGTTGGGTGTCAGCACTGGAGCCTCTGGATCTTCTAACGGCACGTACGTCAACGGTCTGGAATTAATAACGTTCTCTACCTCGGTCAACATGTTACGAAGTGTTTCGTCGGTTGGATTTCGCCCTGGTTTCATCGCCAGGAGATTTTTCTTCACCGATTGTATCAGCCGTTCCCAGGCACCTCGCATGTGAGTTGACGCCGGAGGTAGGAAGGTCCATTCCGTCTCTGGACTAATGATTTCCTGGATGACTTTCTCCTGCTCCATCTCCTTGAGCGCCGCCTCCAATTCATCCCTCGCCGCCACTAGTTCTTTGCTTGCCGCCGTGAAGTTTGTACCCCGATCACTATATATCTTCCTTGGTACACCCCGCCGAGCCATGAAATTCCTCAATGCCATTACGCACGAATTTGTATTGAGCGAATGTGCGATTTCAATATGTACCGCCCGTATAGTTAGACACGTTATAAGCACACCCCACCGCTTTTCAGTTCGGCGCCCTACAGTCACCAGTATAGGACCAAAATAGTCAACACCAATGAACGAAAATGGCCTTGTGAATGCCGCCAGCCTCGCCTCTGGAAGGTCACCCATTGGGGGTGGAAGAGGAACAGCCCTCTGGTTTTTGCACTCCTGACAACTTGCTCTGACCCGTTGAAAAAGCCGCCTGATCTTTGGGATCCGGAAGATTTGCCGCAATTCGTTTACGACAGTGATGTGATTTTGATGATGGTAACGTTCGTGACGATCCTTCACAATCAGCCATGTAACGTGGTGATCCTTCGGGAGAATGATCGGATTTCTAGCGTCCATGGAAGTATACTCACAAGTGCTGATTCTGCCATGCATGCGCAGTAACTTTTGCGTATCCAGGAACGGGTTGAGTGTGTATATTGAGCTTGATTTTGACAGCGTCTTGTTGGCTGTTCCTGCGTTCAGAATGCCTATCTCGCCCGGAAACGCTTCCGCTTGAGCCAGTCGATACAGGTAAATAGTGGCTTGCTGAAGTTCCTCGGCTGAGAGTGGACCAATAAAGATACTTTCCGCGTTGTTCGGCATTTTACGAATGTTGTGAGCCGCTCTCAATGTCGTGGCTGTGGCCCGCAGCAAGCGCTCCCAGCACGAATACTCCTGAACTTTGATCACTGGTTCCGGTTCCGCCTGATGGTAGAAGATGGTCGCGCGCAGTTCTTCGTCGGTATCGCCATCACGGTAAGGATTGGACGGCCAACTGTCGTGATGTTCCCATAAAAATCTGGGTCCCTTGAACCACCTACTATTATCGGTGAGGTCTGGCACTCCCTGCCACTTGGTCGCATCGTCTGCGACGTTTTCCTTTGACCGTTTGTATCCCCAGTCAGCTATATCCGTTGTTTCCAAGATTTCGCTGATGCGGAATGCAACGAATTGCGAATACCGCCTATGATCTGACCGGATCCAACACAAAACATCACGCGAATCGCTCCAGAAAAATCGCTGATGAACCTTGAATGACAGCGATTTTGCAATCCTATCAGCCAACCTGACTCCGACGACTGCGGCCTGTAACTCCAACCTTGGAACAGATAAAAATTAGAGAGGAGCCACCCGAGTCTCTGCGCCTACTATAGCACATTCTACAGTGCTACCTTGTTGGAAGCGTAGATAGGCAACCGCTGCGTAGCCTGACAGGCTTGCATCGACGAACGTATGCAGTTGGACGTTGGTCTGCGAACTTAGTTGGGTTAAAGTACGATAACAATGAGGTATGCTGACATACTGTACTTTCGGTAGAATCTGCAACCATTTCCCCCACTTTTCGTTGAGATTTTCCGGTATTTCATCGTCCCATCCGATGCCGGCTCGGCATATTTCTTGGAACAGAACCTTCAGGTATATGAGCACATTCGATATCAGGCCTAATGGATCGAAGACAGCCATTAGCGTTCGAAGGACCTCCCGCTTTGTTGGTTTGCGGTCGCCATCGAGCAGCTCCCGGTCGTGTTTTGGAGAGAGTTTGTAGGTGAACGTGTCGCTAGACGTGCACCACCACATACCCAAGACTTTCTCCGTCCCTAGTTCCGCTGTGAGATTTAAGCTCTTTTCGTCGGTCTTTTCCTCCTTCATAGCCTCTACGACTACAGATGAATTGGAGATCCAGTTGCGCATGTCGAATCCAGCTTTAGAATGAACTAGTTTTACTTCCTTGGCTAGCTGAATAGCCTCTTGCTCCGATTCTACGCTCACCAGCATGTCGTCCACATAGTGTTGCTTGATGATCGCTTCGGCTGCTGCGGGATATTGTTTTTCGAACTGTCGTGCATTGTGATTTTTCACGTACTGTGCGCAGCTTGGTGAACAGCAGGTACCAAACGGCATAACTTGTGTAACGTAGATACTGGGCTCACCGGAAGAGTCGTCACACCACAGCACCCTGAGACAATGCTGATCTTTCTTAGACATGAGCATCTGCAGGTACATCTCCTTTACATCGCCACTTACTCCCACCCGAAATTCTCGGAACCGGTAGAGTACGTAGTGCAGAGGTGTGAGCAAGTCCGGACCTGTCAAGAGCATCGAGTTGAGAGATACACCGTTGGTTTTTGCTGCGGCATCCCAAACGATTCTCACCTTTCCAGGTTTGTTAGGGTTGAACACGGGAAATAAAGGGAGATACCATATCCGCTCTTGCGAAGTCCTCAGCTCTTCATCGGAAAGTTTTCGGATGTATCCCTTTTTCCGATAGTCTTCTATTTTCGCCTGTAACACTTCAGCTAACTCTGGCTGCTTTTTCATCCTAGCCTCCAAGCAGTGGAATCGCCCCAATGCTGTTGGTTTGCTGTTGGGTAAACGAATCTCGTCAAATTTCCATAGAAGGTTCACCTCGTATCGACCGCTTTCCGTCTGGACTGCCGAACGTAAAATTCCTAACGCGCGCTGTTCTGTGCTGGAGACAAGGAGCTTTTCCGACTTGTGAATACCAAGGCCATCCAATGAGAAGTATTCACGAACAGCTTGCTGCAACAGTTCATCTGATTGCTCGCTGCATTGACATGTCTGCACGCTGTGACTGTGATGTCCGATAAGAGCACCTCCTATACCGGCACCTCCGTGAATGATCCAACCTAGTCGCGTCTTGGTTGCAATTGGCTCGAACATCTTTCCTTCCTTACCCTT